>PVJL010003049.1:15000-170601 GCA_004026885.1 Lyroderma lyra
CTTGCTTGGACCATCACATCATACAATGGACTTCTTGCCCTCATCTTTGATTTGGAACTTTCAAATTCCTCTCCTATTTCATCTTGCTGTTTTCAGAAAGGCCCACTGTGTTTTCCAGTGTGTTTACCTGACAGCGAGTTGGGGTTTCCAGCTCTCAAGGCTATTACTGGTTCCTTCACCTTTCCTTCAATTTCTCCCACATTGTTGTTGATACCAAATGGGTCTTGTAGTTTTTGATGCTTTAGTCCCTCCCAATCATATCTTGGATTTGTGTGTATATCTTGTGACCTACTGTTATTGTAGATTTAGTCCTTGGTTGGTTTTGTCATTGTTATTATTGTTGTTTTCCCTGCTGCAGTTGCTCTATTTTAATGTGGTGATTCAGGTAGCCTTCAGATTTTCAAGAATATTCCTTGAACTAAATATTGATGAGCAAGTTGGCTAGACATGTCAGGGAGAGGGCTAGAAAGAAGAGGGCAGGGGAGAAAGGAGAGAGAGTCCAAATAAAAACAGTATGTGGGAAGGCATGGGGGTATAAAACAGCATGATGCAAAAGCAGAGCTGTATTCTGGTTCTGTGCACCTCTAATAAGGGGTTTCTGTGAAGGAACGGAAGAAACAAATCACCAAAACAAAAGGAGCTTGACCATAAGGAGCCATGTGTGCTAAACAGGGAAGTTGGAACTTTAATGTTATAGGGAGTGTTGGAGGATGTAAAGCAAGGAAGTGACATTAGATTAGTAATTCAGAAAGGTTTCTCTGGCAGCAGCACAGAGAATGGCCTTGAAGTTGTCCAGAAGGTATCCCATACTAGGTAACTATGGGGAAGTGAGAAATGATGATGGACTAAGCCAAGCCAGTGACAGATGGAATGGAGATGATGCCTGTTAGGTTAAATTTACAGAATTTGGTTAATGATTGCATTTGGAGGAATGTGGTTGGTTGAGAGATAAACCAAAGATGAGTCTTAGGTTTCTAGGCAATATCTTGGCTTCTAAGATACTACTCTTCTTGCTGAGTTGTTCTGATAGCTCTCAAAAGGGTGCTTTGGGACATGCTAGTTTGTTTGCACCTTGTGGGCTTAGTGATATATAAGATCCAATTATGAGACTCATTTCAAAGCTTCTATTAAAATAGTCTTTAATCTACAAAATAATACAAAAAAGACCCAGAATTATTTTTCCTAATACACACCTGAACTGGCTCACTCTCTGCCAGGATTTTGACTACAACATTGATGTTATATTAGCATCCCAGTTTTCTTTGTGGTAAGTGAGTAAAATAGGATTAGAAAGAGATTGAGAGTTTGAGATCAGTATTTTGAACTAGATGTGACTTCACAGAAATCAGGAAATGGAATAAAGGGCAAAGAACACTAACAGGAGCTTTCCTCCTGTCTCTTTCACCCATCTTAAAACAAAGTCCCCTGTATTTGCTACTCCAAGTGTGTTCTGTAGCAGCTGCAGGGACAAATCCTAGGAGCTTGTTGGACATGCGGACTATCCGGCCTCACCTTAGGGCTTCATAATCAATAACTATGTTTTAATGAGATCCTAAGGTGATTTGTCTGGACATTAAAGTTAGAGAATCACTGCTCTAGACCGTGTTAGAAAGTGAAATTTTTTTCTGCCTTTATTGTAATTCTCTCAGAATGGCATGGTTCTCTATCATACCAAAACATTCCTTTCGTGAATATTCTATAGGAACTTGAGAGACTAAGTATAAGGGAGGAGTATAATACAGCAATTTAGGATTTGTGCTCTGCCTGGAGTCAGTTTTCTTGACTTCAGAACAAATTAGTTATATGACTGTGGGAAAAATACTTCACCTTTCTGCAGACTGCTAAACTTATTTGTAAACATAAACTACGAGGTTTTTACTTCTTAAGATTGTTGTGAGGCTCCAATGAGACAGTATTTGTGAAGTGGTTGGCACAGTTCCTACATAGGAAATGCATCATAGATATTAACTATCATTATTAAAACTAAATAGCTTAAATATGTCTTACTCACATCTTCAAAGTATGTAATGCCTTGTTAGAAGTAACAATACAGTGTGCAGGGACCAACATTCTCAGAGAATATGCTAGTGTACAAGCATCTGAAGATATTTCTCAGAGAAAGATAAGTCTTCAATATGGTGGTTGTAATGTATGTGTTTACCTAGAATAAGTGAAATATTAACAATGAAACTTAAAAATTATTTATTCAAGGATTTGCTTGTGTATTTCCATGGAACTCTTTGAAGTGAACTATACAGATAAATCTCACATGAATCATTTTTTTATGTGTCTGTCCACTCTTTTTACTATTTTTAATGTCTATGTCCTGATGAAATCCTGATGAATTCTCATTTTAGATGCTGAATGATCTAGCCACTGTACTGCATGTCTTGAGACATTCTCAAGACAAAAATGCCAGAAAAATAGCAACAGTCACACAAAACATTGCATCTAACCATAAACAAACAAACAAAGCAAAACAAGCCCCTACGTTTTTGTAAGTTTCAGGAAATTGACATATTCTATAGTTACCCACACATTTTAAAAGCCATGTTACTGTTCTCTGGCAAATATTTTAAACTAGGGAAGCCCATATCGTAGAAGTAAGAATGAAGTCAGAGAAATAAACCCCAGATTATCTTTATTTCTTATTACAGAGCTCAGTGTTTTTATGTTTCCTCATCAACAGAAAGACTCCCCCCTACACAGTCTTGGTGCTTTCTATTTATGTTCACCTGCTACTCAATTAACACCCCATCAAACCACACACTTGCAGGGGGTTTATTGTCAGACCACTGCACTGCAGTCCTTAACCTTCTATCTCACCTATATTACACATGGAGTTAAAAACAGTCCCCTGACTGTGCTTAGAAAACATGTCTTTTCATTTGGTGTTTGTGTAAGGTTTTCCTTGTGTGCATTACCCTGGGTGTTCATAAAGTTATAACTGTATCTACATGTGTCTGACATTTATTACCTTCCTTAGGACCATAAAATACACTTTTCTCTTTTAACTGCATCTGCTGACATGTTACATAAAATAAACTTTAAATATCACCTATAAATTAATTAGCATTTTTCCTCTATTAAGAAAAGCGGATAAAGGCTTACCAACACTATTTTCGTATAGTTAGCAGTTTTAATTGGTTCTATGTGAAAGGCACTGGGATTATTCTTACCCAGTTTATTTTTCATTCAGTTGTAGTTATATACTTACATTAGCCGAGTCATGCATATTCATTTGTAGAATATTAAGAAAATATAGAGAAGTTTCAAGACGAAAATTAACACCCCTCTCTCCACCAAAATAATTTTTTTAATTTCATAATTCCTATTATTATTTTGGTCTTTTAAAAATATATATAGATAACTATTAACTGTTTTACATACCTACCTATTTATAAATATTATATTTATATATAAATAAATGTATATACTGTCCTTTTTTTTTTTTTTTTTTCTTTTTGGTATGTGGGTAGCTCCCTGGCTGGGAATCAAACCCAGGCCGCAGCACTGACAGCGCCAGCGCCGAAGCCTTAAGCCACTACACCATCAGGGAACTCCCTGTACTTTTATAAATGTATATTTCATACAAATTTGGCAATGAGCTTATAATCTGTATGTTGTTTTGTGTCCAGTATTTATTATTTAATATTGTATAATTATCATATTCCATGTGGTTAAATTCTCTTTAAACTTAGTTTTTAATGCTATATGCAGTCATACATTTTAGGAAGGTGCTATAATGGTTTTCACCATTTAGATGAGTGCAAATATTTTGCTATTATAAATGACATTGAGGTAAATGTTCCTGAGATGTAAAATTATATCTACATTTCTAATTATTTCAAGAAAAATTCTTAGAAGTAAAATCACTGCCTCAAAGACTCATAAAATCTTTTGCCATAATGCTTTTCTGGAAGATTGTAAAATTTCACATGTCCATATTGTACCCTGACCAACTTTGAATATTTTTAAAAATCATGATCACTAAGATAGTTGATCATTGCTGTTTCAGTAGCCATTTCTTTAGTTAATAGGTTGAACATATAAAAACATTGTTATATTGTATCATTATTATGGTTTTTATAGAACATATTGATAATTTTTTTATTTTTAAATTTATTGAGGTGACATTGGTCAATTCTTGTGAAATAATTCTGATATATTTCCCGATTTTTGCCTTGTATCTATTTTTTCTGGTGCTATCTGTTTCAATATTACTATTCAATAGTTATATTTATATTAAATAAGTCCATGTTTGTACTTACCTCTCACAATTTATTTTGTGCTTTCTAATTGTCCTGCTTTTTTGTTCTTTGTTTTTCTTTCCTGTCTTTTTTTGGGTTGACACACTTGTTATTTCTTCCTTTCAGTTGACTGACAGTCATATATTTTTTCTTCTTTTATAGTGGTTATTCTTACTTTTAAAGCATACTGTTACATTTATTTTTTTGTTAAAGTCTAACTTAAACTGATATATAGAGTTTGCACCAAAGTAAGACAGAACCTTATAAACCTCTATTTCTCTTCTTTATACTTCCTCAACTCTATCCCTCTTTTGTTAAGCTCACCTGGAATTAGACTGTTAATTACTTTTTAACTCTATAAGTAATCATTTATTTAGTTTAACTATGATATTCCCTAATGTTCCTTGTATTTCATACTTTTTCTGAATTTTTACATGCTTTAAAATTACTTTGGTATATCTGTGTCTTATAGCTGTGTTCATGCCAATGTGTGGTGGTGTCTTGCTAAGTGAAATTCATTATGGTTGTGTGTTTTTCTTTGCTGTCGTGAGAATGTCGGGGCTTGAATTAGAGCAATGAACAAACATTAAAATTCTTGTTAAACTTAGCAAGAGTGGAAGTGAAATCAGGGACATGTTAGTTTATCGGCATAATGTCATGAAGAAAATGGCAATGTACAAATAAACTTGTTTTGGAGGGGAGAGTCAAATTTGCCGAGAACTTTTGGAGAGACAAGACAATGTTTTGGGCCATGTTATCAGATGAAAACTTTTAGATGAAAACAATCTGAACTTTTTGCCAACAACTCATGACTAGTGCATCACAACAATGCACCAGCTCACATGGCACTGTCTGTGAGGGAGTTTTTAGCCAGTAAACGAATAACTGTATTGGAGCACCCTCCCTCTTCAACTGATCTGTCTCTCAATTACTTTTTTTTTTTTTACCTGAAGTTAAAGAAGGTATTGAAAGGAAGGCATTTCACTGACCTTCAGAACATCAAGGTTCATATGACCACAACTCTGATGGCCATTCCAGAAAAAGAGTTCCAAAATTGCTTTGAAGGGTGGACGAGGCACTGGGATCAGTGCATAGCTTTTTAATGGAAGTACTTTGAAGGTGACCATAGTGATATTTAGCAATGAGGTATGTAGCACTTTTTCTAGGATGAGCTCATGAACTTAATTGTCAGACCTCATAAAAACCCAGCTCTTTTGCCTGAAGATTCTTCCCAAATAATGGAATATCAAATTGTCATATTTTTATAATGTGGTCACCTTTGAATGTGAGAATCTCTTTTGATTTACCATTTGTACTTATAGCAGTCTGCCTCAGATGACTGAAAGAACAGGATGGATTGTACTGCCACATGTAGTGGTCCAAGAGTTTTGGAAAGTATATAGGTGTTCCCCATCTCTCCTGGAAGAACTTACTTACCTGGATCGTTGTTCTGACTCTTTATCTCTAGCGTTTCTACTCTATGCTATATTTTATTCATGAAAGTGCAAATACAGTGTGTTGGGGTGTGGTTTGAGTAAGGATGGGTCTCAACTTGTTTAGTAGCTTCTACAAACACAACTTTCTCCTTAATAAAAATTGCAGAGCTCCTTGTGTCCACTAACTGTTATTTTTGAAACTCCTTTCTCACAAACAACACATACTCCATAATGATCTATTTCCACATATTTTTAGAGCTATAATTTTCTTCAGCTTTAATTTTTCATAAATCTTATACAGTCTTCTCTCTATCTTACCTAGACTTTTTTCTTGCACTGTTATAAATCAATTATTTGGAAACAAATCTTGTGTGTGTGTGTGTGTGTGTGTGTGTGTGTGTGTGTGTGTATGTTATATCATGGCATTTATTACAGGAGAGATGGGAATCATATGAGCAGAGTTCACCATCTTGATCTGATCCCTCATTTATATCCATTGTAGTTTATCATTGTATTGTTGCAATTTATTTACTTGTCATTTATGGTTTTTTTTTTCTTGCATCTTACCCTGTTCTTTTGTCCCAGCAGATTATTTGTTTGTGGCTTTCTATCCCTGTATTATGTACTTTTGTATGCTTTTGAAGATGCTAGATACCTTTTACCAAGTTTGTTCTGGTTCTTATACTAGGTGCTTTTCGGGAGAGAGCTAAACTGTGGGGTTTCAAGGTGACGATTTCTTCCCCATGAATGTATTTTCCACAGCTCCATATTATTTGTCTTATAGATTTTTCTTATCCATAATAAAGGCAGACAGATTTCTGTTCCCATTATCTGTCAACACCCCAGGTTTAGGATTGTTCCTTGGCTCTACTCACTCCACTTGTATATAATCTCCTTTTCAGAAGTAGGACAGGAGAACAGGTTGATTTAGGAGTTCAGAGCACAGTTCCCAGTATCTGTTGGTGATTTCTCTGGAGTGGTTCTTTGGACCAGCATAAGAGGACACTCCCTGATGCCCATTTCCACATCTCTAATACTTACTGTCCTTGATCTTATCCTATAGCTCTAAATTTCTCTGTGTTGAGGCTAAA
Organism: Lyroderma lyra; assembly: GCA_004026885.1. Classification (NCBI taxonomy): domain Eukaryota; kingdom Metazoa; phylum Chordata; class Mammalia; order Chiroptera; family Megadermatidae; genus Lyroderma; species Lyroderma lyra. Next base: position 21,778 of record PVJL010003049.1, read on the forward strand.
CATTACAGAAATATTTAGCCAAAACAAGTCCTTTTCCAATTTTTATGAATTTGTAAGTCTGAATAACAATAGGAGGAATAATTCATTCATTTACTCAACACTTATGAGCTACTTTCTCCATACTTCACTGGGGGACTGTGGATGGGGGTGTGAAGATGAAAATCTACTTTGTCTATCACAAAATCAACATAGATCAAGTACAGGAAAGTAGTAATTCTGGAAGTTACAGATTATCCCAGCCCAGGAAGTAGTGATAAAGGAAGCTTTCTGACATTTCCTATTTTTGCACTGAATGGGCTTTCCCTATTTTGTCAGTCTCAGCTCTAGGGTAAATGTCTTTTATATGCTAACAATAATTTTTCTCTTAGGGTTTGATTCAGATGTTGGTATGAGGGTTATTGTGTTTTTGCTTTGCTTTGTTTTGTTTTGTTTTCATAGACATTCTGATAGAAAGTTGTTGAAATGTCTGCCTCAAGGATTGTTAGCAACTCTGAAAGTGCAGTTTAACTTCTTTCATTTGTTAAACATTATGTTTTTCCCTTATAACAAAGCCCATATCTTAATTATAGTTTTGCCAATCACTTACCATTTCATATTTTAAATACACTGGACTCACTAATTTTATGAGTGACAGAAGAAGATCATCTCCAAAGGTCTCTATTACTAGACAAGATTTTGATAGACATTGGTAATTCAACACATCACGTTATCCAATAGAATGTTATCAGGAGTTAGTCTCCCAGGTTCCATCACTGTTCTTGGTTTTTCTGAAACAATTTAACAAAGTAGCTCCTTGTGAAAACTTTAGATGTTATGTTGGGTTAGGTGGTAGTTTTGTCTCTGTTTTTTTTTTACTAGATTAAGAAGACTAGATTTACCAGTCTTATGGGAAGGAGAACCAGTTCTCTCCATATTTATATATTACAAGTACAATGTTACCCTGGATTTTCTATAATAATCTTTTCAAGAACCATGATCAGTACCCGAAGTTTTGAAATAAGTATATGAAGGAGCAATAAAAACTAATAGCATTCTAAATAAGGGTGGAATCATCAGTCTGTCTCCTTCCATTCTCAAAGGACTTTGTTTTTCTTTAAAATCAAATATTTCAAAAGTGAAGTTTCTCTAATATAATTAATATTTTCATAACAGGATTAACATTTTTTCATGATAGGATTAATATTTTTCATGTTTGATATAGCCTGGACATAATTTTCTTATTAGATTCACTGAAATATTATCAAAATAATTCTTCAAATTTAGAAATGCTTTTTAAAAATGTTTATCTAATAGAAGTATGCACTGAAACTATGAAAAATTTATCATCTTGAAAACTATAAATTTGATCTTGATCTGCTATTATTTAGCCATAATAGTGGAAGTGCTATGACTGGGCATATCTGATACAGCCCATATTCCTTATTGTCCACTATATAGTGAGTTTGTCTGATCTCAATCTCACTATTAACTGCCAGGGTTGCTTTGGTCACTCTGTTTCACATGCACCTCAGAACACTCTCCTGAGGTGATGATACAGATTATTTATTATTGAGAGGGTCCTAAGATGGTAGTAAGAGAGGAGATCCTTGAAATCTCTCCTGGCAAATACAATTGAACAACTGGGATCCAACAGGGGAAACCCTGAGTGGCAATACTTAGTTGAGAGATCCATGCATCACAAGAAAACACTTGAAGGTCAGATAAAGATGGGACAAATGGGAGAGGAGGGAAGGGAGCATTATGGAGAAAGGGCTGTGGAATGTGACCCAGGGCTGGCAGAAGAAGGAGCAAGGTGGGGGGCTGGGAACACTAGCCACAGAGCAACATGATTCTCAGTGGGTTAGAGGCTGAGACATGACAAGAACAGAGGCATGGGCACCTGAAACCCTATGAGACTGTGATTGAGTTAAAATGTCAACCAAGGGGCAGTGTGCTGGGACCCCAACAAGAGCACTGTGCTCCGGGGTGGGTTAGAGGCTGAACAAAAGCTCTGAACTGCTTTGGCAGAGAATAGAGTCCCAGCTGCACTGCAGTGCAAGTATGGCACTGCTGACTCCACCACAAATCAGCTCTGGGCAAGTTTGAAACCGAGAGTTGGCTGCAATGGAAATGCTGACCAGAATAAAACATGGTTCTGGGAGAAACATGGGCTCAGGGGAAGGGAAAGTCAGAGCCAGTGGCACATGCCTGACTCACCCAGGCATCCCTGAGGAACCAGCTTGTGTTATGACAGAGCCAGCACCAGAGGGAGCAATCCTGGGACACAAAGCAGCTATAAACCATACTGCCCCCACCTCCAGGCAGAAACTATAGACACAGAGCCTGACTGCTTCCCCTAATTCTCTCCCAAAGCTTGCCCATCCAACTCTACCTAGTGTCTGCTTTATAGCCATTGGAAAAAATGGCAAACAAACCTGTGCCCTTTCCAACAAACCCCATCCCCATAAAAACCAGCTCAAGGGCTCAGGGAAACTACAAAACAGAGGTGCAGCAGCTTTTCTCTACCCTAATCTGAGAGGCATAGCACACCATCTCCCACTGTATTTTCCCAAAGAAGAGGTACATCGAGACCAAGGTGACTGGGTCAAAAGAAGAGAAGCCCACCTTCCAGGAAAGCTCCCAGAGATAGAAGATCAAATAACCAAGAGAAAATACTGTAAGAGGCTACAGCAACACCAACTGGGAATTGAAAGAAAAACCTCATTATCTGCCAGAGAAGTTCTCATGCCCAGGAAAATAAGCACAAGCTGCTCAGAAAGAAAAGAAAAAAAATTCCAGAAAATAAACTTATAGATCTGGAAATAATAATCTAAGTGACACAGAATTCAAGACTGCGGTTCTTGAGACACTCAGAGAGCTTAAAGAATGTTGGTAGAGTACCCAGATACAGATAAATTATCTCAGAAAGGAATCTGTTAACAAAAGAAATATTGTAACAAGGAAATTGCAACTATAAAAAAGAATAAAGTAGAAATTCTAGAGATAAACAACACAATAAAATAAACTGAAAAAATGAACTAACTACCATAGGAAACAAGGCTGACTAGATGAAGGAAAGAATTAGTGATATCAAAGGTTGTAACACTGAAATAACACAGAAGGAAGAAGAGAGAGATTTGAGAGTCAAAAGAAATAAAACAACTCTATCTGATTCCAGTAGAAATAATAACATTAGAATAATAGGAATAGCAGAAGGGACAGAACAGAATTCTACGAAGAGCCTATTGAAACAAATAATAGACAAGAACTTTCTAAACCTATGGGAAGATACAGAACCCTAAATTCAAGAAGAAAACAAGAACCCTAGTTACCTGGACTCCAGCAGATCTCCTCCAAGTCGCATTATACTGAAGATGTCAAAAATCAGAGAAAACAAATTCTTAAGGCAACTAGTGGGGGGAAAACTATAACCTTTAAAGGAAAGCCCATCAGGTTATCAGAATTCTCAGCATAAATTCTATAAGCCAGTGGAGAGTGGAATTAAATATTCAAAATATCAAAAGAGAAAAACTACCAGCCAAGAATAATTTGTCCAGCAAAGTTATCCTTTAGATGTGAAGAAGTAATAAAGACTGTTTCAGACATACAGTAGCTGAGGGAATTCTTTAGTACAAGGCTGGCATTTTATAAAATACTCGAAGGAGGCTATTCTACCTGAAACAAATCATCAAAATAAATGGGGAAGAGTAAGGACAACAAAAATAAAAGCAGAGGAAGTAATGGCCATAGGAAATCTTCATATATTAATAATCACTCTAAATATAAATGGACTGAACTCACTAATAAAAAGACACAGAATAGCAGACTGGATTAAAAAACAAAACCCATCCATATGCTGTCTCCAAGAACCCACCTCAGCCACAAGGACAACCAGAGTCAGAGTAAAAGGGTGTAAAACAATACTCCAAGCAAATGGCATCCAGAGAAAAGCAGGTGTTGCCATATATCTGACAAAACAGATTTCAGGATAAAACAGACTTCAAGAGACAAAGACAGACTTTTCATAGTGATAAAAGTGAAAATACAACAGCAAAAAGACATGACATTCATTCATATATATGCCCCCATTCAGGAAACACCAAAATTTACAAAGCAGCTACTAACAGAACTAAAAGGAGAAACTGATAAAAATACAATTATAATAGAGGATCTAATCACCCCCTTCATAGTCATCAACAGATAATCCAAACTGAAAATATCAGCTTTAGATGATACATTACAGCAACTGGACATAAATGACATTTACAGGTCACTTCATCCTACAAGACAAGACTATACATTCTTTTCTAGTGCACATAGAACTTTCTCAAGGATAGAGCATACTCTGGGACACAAAACTAGCCTCAGCAAATTCAAGAAGAATGAAATCATACCAAGCATGTTCTCAGACCACAAAGCTTTGATATTGGAGATCAACTGCAAAAAAAAAAAATCACATATACATGGACATTAAACAACATGTTATTTAAAAATGACTGGATCAAAGAAGAAATAGGAGATTAAAAATACATAGAAACTAATGACAATGAAAATACAGTGTCTTGAAATTATTGGGATGCAGCAAAAGCAGTAATAAGAGGGAAATTTATATCATTATAGGACTATTTCAAGAAACAAGAAAAATCACAAGTAAACATCCTAACATCCCATATTAAAGGACTAGAAAAAGAACAGAAAAAAAATCAAAGTCAGCAGAAGGAAAGAAATAATAAAAATTAGAGCAGAACTAAACAAAATTGAGAATGGAGAGACAATAGAAAAAATTAATGCAACAAAGACCTGGTTTTTTGAAAAAAAGAAATCAATAAAATTGACAAACCCTTGGCTAAGCTAACCAAAAGACAAAGAGAAAAGACACAAATAAAATTAGAAATGAAAGGGGAGAAGTTACAACTGATACCACAGAAATACAAAAGATTGTAAGAAATTATTATGGGAGGCTTTATGCCACCAAATTTAACAAGTTTCTAGAAACATGTAGTTTACCTAGACTGAACCAAGAAAAACTGGATAATTTAAGTAGACCAATCCATATTAAAGAAATTGAAACAATAATACAAAACCTCCCCAAAGGCAAAAGCCCAGGACCAAATGGTCTTACCAATGAGTTTTATCAAGCTTTCAAAGAAGAATTAATGCCTGTCGTCCTTAGACTTTTCCAAAAAATTGAAGATAAAGCAATACTTTCTATCTCATTCTACATGGTCAACATTATCCTAACAAAAATCTGGTAAGGATAACACAAAAAAGAGATCTATGATGAACACAGATGCAAAATTCCTAAACAAAATATTAGTAAATAGAATACAACAACGTATTAAAAAGATTATACACCACAATCAAGTGGAATTCACCCCAGGAGCACAATGATGGGTTGACATATGAAAAACAATCAATGTGATATACCACATAAACAAACTGAAAGATAAAAAACATATGAATTTATCAATTGATACAGAAAAAGCATTTGACAAGATACAACATCCATTTATGATCAAAGCACTGAATAAAATGGGTATAGAAGTAAAATATCTTAACATAATAAAGTCCATATATGACAAACCCTCAGCTAATATCATACAAAATGGGAAAAAGCTGAAGCCTATTTCCCTAAAATCAGGAACAAGACAGGGATGCCCCCTGTCACCACTGCTATTCAACATAGTACCGGAAGTTCTAGCCAGAGCAGTCAGGCAAGAGAAAGGAATAAAAGGTATCCAAACTGGGAGAGAAGAGGTCAAACTGTCACTATTTGCAGATGACATGATTTTTTACATAGAAAATTCCAAAAACTCCACCACTCCTTACTGAATTGTTCACATAGTGCTGCCCGTGTAAACGCACAGTGGCAAGTTCGCGAATTTAATTGTCACGTTTTGGGCATGGCAGCTCTGATGGCCATTCTAGAAAAAGAGTTCCAAAATTGCTTTGAAGAGTGAACTAGGCATTGGTGTCAGTGCATAGCTTCCCAAGGGAAGTACTTCGAAGGTGACCGTAGTGATATTCAGCAATGAGGTATGTAGCACTTTTTCTAGGATGAGTTAGCGAAATTAATTACTCAACCTCATATATTTTAAACAAAGCAGTCCTGAAATTTATGTGAGGAATAATTAAAACTATGTTAAAGGATGCAAAAAAGCTCAGAAAATGCAAGAGTCCATGCTCTTGTATGGGACAACTTGGCGTATAAAGATATTAATACTCACACCAATAATTTATAAATTCATTGGAAGCTCCATTAAAGCTCTAGCTGAAGTGTTTTACAAATATGTTGTATGAGCATTACATTTGCTCAAAATGGACAAATAAACTAATAGAATGAAATGAACTCAGAGAAAGGAAATTTATATATATATTTCTTTATCATCTACACATACATGCATTTATGTATTCAGGAGTAAGCTTAATTTCAGCCCCCAGCATTTGTTCTTTAAATGTACAACTTTTGCCACATCTCCATTATGCTAACTATGTAAAAGTGAATTGTGAATATTTATTTCTATTTCTAGCTTTTGGAATAGTTTATATGATATAAGAATCATTTACAGTTTGAAAATTTGAAAAGCCTAATCTATAAATATATCAACACATAAAGATATATTTGAATATAATGCCTTGATAACTTACAAACATTTCTTATCAAAGCATTAATTACTTTATTTTATAAATCAATTTTGGTCATTTATGTTTTCTCAGAAAATTGACCACCTCATTGACTTTTTTCAAAAGAGACATGGTTTTGCATATCGTATTATTTATGAATTAAACTCATTTCTGATTTTTATGTTCTTTCTTTATATTTGTATAGATTTGTCATAATTTTTGTATTTTACATATTTGAAAACCATTTTCATGTTTATTTTACATATTGCTCTTTCTTTTGTTGTTTGCTATTTAATAGCTATTCTTTTCCTTATCTTTATAGTCGTTTTCTTAGTTTATTTTTTCTTTTTGTACTTAAGACTACTTAACTGTATGTGGTGAGTACATCTTTGTTTAAATTACCTAATTTCACATACTTGTTTTTAAGTTTTATTAACTTATCTATAGCCCATCATTTAAGCTTTGATTTATTTTTCAACCTACAACTCAAGAGCTCTTTTAAATATTCAGATACTGTAATTTTTCTTATCCTCTTCATCCTTTGAAACATGGAAATATGTTATACTAGTGTTCTTTAAGGTATTAAAATCATTTTTTTAGTTATTAAAGTGAAAATGAAGCAATTTTTGATGAGTCCAAGAAAATTATAAATTTAGATTCTTGTGCTTCCCCCTCTTCTTCCCCTTATTAAAATTTCTGGTTTATTATAGGATAATTTTGAATTTCATAATCTGGGTTATTAATTTTTTAAATATATATTTTTTCTTTCAATATTTTAATGACATTTGCATTAAATTTGATGGACATGTTTATAAGAAATAGTCAAGCAATGCTGATCTACAACACTTAATCTTACCAATGCCCTTTCATGCTATTATGGATCCTGTTTTTAGGTGTGTTAGATTCACATCTCCATCAGCTGGAGAATCGTCTCGAATAATTTTTAATGAATATAATGCTGTGGTAGGTTTCTGAACAATATGTTTCTGGCAATGTCTTTTTATTGGCTTTGTACTGTGTCTGGTAATGTATTTCTGTTGTTACTTGGCTTAATGTCATAATTTTCTTCTCAGAACTCTACAGCTATTGCTCTACTTTGTCATGGAGTATTAATGTTAAAAAGAGTAAAACAAAACAAAACAAAAAAGAAACTAGAATAATCTGGTTTTTTTTTTCTTTTTAGAGATAAAATGAATTTTGGTTTCTTTTCTGCTGGAATGGTTGTATGGATTTTCCCCTTATCATTGTAATTCCAAGAATGTATGAAAATACATAGCATGTTTTCAATCTGTTTTGCCTGGGGCTTGTATGAATGGGAGGAGTTACACTATTTTCTTGCTTCACGGTTCCATAGGGTGCCTTGATAGCACTCTTGTTCCCCTCGGAACATTCTTCTTGGCATTGTCTAGCCAGTTCCCAGGGAAGAGTGACTTGTCAGATTTGTGTGTTTGGCAAATGATGGTCAGCCCCTTCTGAATATCTCCCTCTTATTTTTAGTGTAGCCTTCCTGCACAGAGGATTCTTATCGGGTGTTTTCTGACCCCTGTGGTGAGGTGCCAGCCCTATATTGCACAGCTGTACTTGTGACTGTAAGGAACTATCTGTCTGATTCAGGATTAAGCTATTAGGAACCCTGTTGTGGCCTAAGACTTAACCCAGGTTCTCAAACCACTCATATTAGCCAACTGATATTTTTATTTCTCATCACCCTATTCTCCTGACTTCTTTGTGATTGTTTGGGACTCCTCCCATCTAAACCTCTAATATTTGCTATTGGCATTTGGTGTATTTGGTATCTTTCAATTTCTAGTAGAAGTCCTTTTTTCATTTCAGAGAACTGTTATTCCTCATCCTTCTCCTTACTTATTTTCTCCTCCATTTGCTATTTCTCTTAAATTTAGAAATTCTTATTATTACTTTGATCGATCTCTCTCTCTCTCTCTCTCCCCCCCCCCGTGTGTGTGTGTGTGTGTGTGTGTGTGTGTGTGTGTGTGTGTGTTTATCTGCCTTCACTACCCCCTTCCTAGCAGATGGTAGCCATAACAGCCAATCAACTCAACCTAAGTAAAAATGGGTAATACACCAAGCTGAATTCTGGGATGTTCCTAACTTGAGTTACTGAATTTCTGAACTGATGAAGTAAAACTATGGCCAATTATTAACTTTCCCTTATCCCTTCACTTAGACCTAAATGGTAGAGTTAAACATGGAAATATATTTTTTTTCAGACAAACTCCATCCACTATCCAATTATTAACCAACAGGTTTCTGTTTCCCGCCACCCCCACCCCCACTACTCTGTAAAGATAAAAAAACAAAACAGCCCAAAGCACAGAACTACTCTTGGCATATGAAATTATACTGATGTCCTGAAAGTGTGTCAATATGAAGGGGTAAAATATATGCCACCACTTAAACAGAGCAATTGCAGAATTATGGGAATAGTCAGAGGATTTGGAGGCTGTGTTTCAACTTCATATACCTTCCACAGTAGGGACCAGTGCTTTCATACTTGGTTGTGCACAGCAGGAGAAAAAGCCATCCATGTGATCCCTGTTCACAGTGGTCTCTGTATCCTAAAGGTGTCAGTTGTCCTGACCCAATTAAATTAGAAAGTGTTTGTGAATTCCTACTGGGATTCCACCCCACTCCCTTTTCAGATGCTCTGCAGTGGTTATGGACTGAGTTGGCCCATCTTTATTCCAGTAATGGCTGCAGTAGCATATGATTGAGGGATTTTGATGTGTGAAGTCCCCATGAACAGATTCCAGTGGTGATAGAGACTTTCTATTTTTATATGTGGATAGTCATTTCAGTGAGAATTTCAAAGCTGACCAGAGGCAGTTAATCATTTTTAAGCTCCTACCTTGTCTGCAAGTCTGTTTATTTAATGTGTTACATTGACATGTGACTCTGTTTCCCTATTTGTAAAGTAGGAATAATCTTAATTACTTCCCAGAGGCATGAAGCTAAACTTAGTTCATAAATGTAAAAAATATTTGGAGGTGAATGTTGTATGCATTAGAAATTAGGATCGAGCTTTTGAGTAAGTCACAAATATTGTAGCAAAGACATTATAAGTTCACGACTGGAATCTTTAAGCGTTCTCTGTGAATATTGATTATCTACATTAAAAATAGTCATGGATACAATAATTTTATTTAGTGGCATGCTCAGAGGTAACCAGAATAGAAAGTAGTTACATAATCTCATAGCAGACCATGTGGGCAATCAGAATAGGAACAAATAAAGTGTGTTGTTTCTATTGTACATTTGTTCTTTCATCTCTATTTACTTGGAAAAAAATCTCCAGCTCTCCAAAAAAACAACCTTATGATGGCTCACTCTATTTCCATAATATTATAGTTAGAGTTTTAGTAAGCACAGGTAAAAGGGAATCTTTCAAAGTCACTATCTGGATTTCCTGTTCTTTTGATCTCTTGAAATACAGGTAGAATTGGTCAGAACCTAGAAGGCTCAAGACAGTATTCAGGAAGCTTACTATGTTTTATTTTGTTTTTGGTCTCTCATTTTAAAAAATAAAATAACTTCTCATCAAATAAACTTTTTTTTTCTATTCTTTTTAACACTTGAGAGGTGGTAGTGTATAGATTATTATTGCAGACTTTAGTTCCTTTCTTTGGGTTTGATCCTACACCACCATTATTTAATTATTTTAAGCCTTGGTTTCTTAAATAGAATAGAGATTACCTACATTTACTGAGCTGACAACTATCTATGTAAAGTTATCAACTCAGGATATGTACATATAAAAACTGGGAATTTTCAAATGAGTTTAATAATTTAATAAAGTGCAGCAGTATCTTACCTAATAGTTATTCATTTGTTCTGGGTAATGTGGAGGCAGAATCTGATTTGAATTGCAGAGAAATAAATGTCTCCTTTGTTGTGGCTAATATTTTCTTTACCCTCTGTGGGACACTTCTGCATGTCAGAGAATTATAAGCACAAAGAACACTTATAGGACAAAGTTAACAATAATGATACTCTTTGAGTTTGCTTTTGAAAAATCACAGTGTTTTAAGTGTGAAGGCAGTAGGTGAAAACTATTATATCAACTTAATGAGTATACTGAAGGGTCTAATCAGTGCTGTTGAAGACTAGGGATAACAAACAATCTCATTATAAAGCACACATTTAACATGCAATTCTCAGTTAAATTGGAACTTATACTTCTTAATAGATAGATATCAGGCAACGAGAAGTCCTAAGTTTAAATATTGAACAAACATCCTACATCTGATGTTAATGTGCTGTTTGGTCCATGAAAATAATGAAATACTCGATGATAAATGGCTACACACACACACACATGCACACACACACACTCATGCATACACACACGTATATATGTATATACAAGGGCTGTCCCAAAAAAATCCAGCCACAAATGCCTCTATTTTTTCTATTACATGGTTGGATACTTTCCAGACAGCCCTCATATATACGGAGACTAACTTCTTCAGGGAAGTAATATATGTAGAATAAAATAATACAAATTGCAATTTCTTAGATCTTATACAGATCTTAGTAGGGTAAATCTAGGATACAAATATGAGACTGACAATTAAGTTCACAAACTCATCCTAGAAAAATTGCTTAGATACCTCATTGCTGAACATCACTATGGTCATCGTCGAAGCACTCCCCTTGGGACGCTACATATGCCAGCGCCTCGTCCACCCTTCAAAGCAATCTTGGAACTCTTTTTCTGGAATGGCCATCAGTCATCGTATTACCCTTGAGGTCCTGAATGTCATCAAAATGTCTTGCTTTCAATATTTCCTTTATCTTTGGGTAAAGAAAAAAGTCACTGGGGGGCAGATCAGGTGAGTAGGGAGGGTGCTCCAATACAGTTACCTGTGTGCTGGCTAAAGACTCCCTCACAGACAGTGCCCTGTGAGCTGGTGCGTGGTCGTGATGCAAGAGCTACGAGTTGGTGAAAAGTTCAGGTCGTTTTTGTCTTTTTCACACAATCTTTCTAGCACTTCCAAATAGAAAACGTGGTTGACTGTTTGTCCAGTTGGTACACGTTAATAAAGAATAATCCCTCCGATGTCTAAAACGGTTGGTGGCACTGTTACGACTCCCGATTTGGACTGACAGGACTTTTGGTTGTGGAGAACTGGCTGACTCCCACCACGTACTTGCCTCCTTGCGCCAGGGTCGTGTTGGCACACCCACATTTCCTCACCATGGTAACACGGCCCAAAACACCATCCTGCTGCTCCAAAAGGTCTTGGCAAGCTTCGCTTCTCCTTTGCTTTTGTCATCAGTGAGCTCCTTTGGGACCATTTTTGCACACACCTTTCTCATGCCAAGATGTTCAGTTGAGATTTTCCTGTTTCTTGGTTGATGTTTACTTGGTCTGCTTCTCACAGTCAGCCGACAATTTTGACACAAAATTCAATAAATTTCTACAATGTTTTCATCAGTTTTGCTCATTACTGGCCACCCTGACCTCTCTTCGTCAGTAACGCTTTCTCTCTCCTTAGAAAAAAACATTTAATCCATGTGTACACCGCCGTTTTCTTCATGGCATTATCCCCATAAACTTGGGCTAACACGTCCCTGATTTCACTTCCACTACTGCCAAGTTTAACAAGTAATTTAATGTTTGTTTGTTGCTCTAATTCAGTCTCCAACATTCTCATGACAACACACAAAAACACGCCAACAGTAACGAACACCACTTAGCAAGACACTACCCCCACACATCGACATGACCACAGCTGTGAGACTAAGTTTATGAAACCTTACTGAGCTGTTTCTACAGTCCTGCAACACAAGTGCATGGTGGCACGTTCACAAACTTAATTGTCATACCTCGTACTTTGGGTGATGCATTTCGTATGCCACTGAAGTTTTAATCATATCAATATTAAGATTGTTAATCAAACTCACAGGAAAAATAATTATTTTCATTAGGCATAATGCCTGATGCTGTCAAGTACTTGACATGTCAATCTATAGAACATGATGCCTGGTCATTTAAAGGTGATCATAAATCACTTAGTAATGGCAGTTATGCTCAATGATAGTTTGAAGATTATATGTTACAGAATCAAAGTTCAGAATGCTATTCCGTCATGGCTTCTGTATACACAATGGTAATCCTACTGAAATCCACAAAGTACTTTTACTGTAATTACAGATTTTCTTTTTTTTTTTTACAAGATAAGGCCTAACGAATGTTACCAAGTGATACCAAGGCCGCTATGAGAAACCAGACCATGTGCAATTTGGTTATTTACTCCACTTCATTTTCCCTCACCCTATTGGCCTTACGCTACTCATTATGGAGCCCTTAGATGTTATATTCCTACTCCCAGAAAGCTTAACTGATTCCTTAGACAAAGTTAGGTCCCTTATTAACTGTTACCATAGCAACCTCTACTTACCCTATGAAAACATTTAATTCATGATGTTGATTATTTATATAATTCTCTTCTCCTCCCAACCCCATCCCCAAGAGTAGCTGTGACCTTAGAAAGCAGGGACTGACTGGGCTTACTACATCATTTTACATCTCTTAAACTTCTGTCAGAGGGGTTAACCCTTATTAGATGTTCAAAAATTATTGTTGAATAAATAAGTGATTGTGCAAATTGGCAGGTACAAATCATTTAAATGGAACAAAAACTTTCATTTAAAGTTAAAATTGGAAGTTAATTTTTAAAACCCAGAGATTTTGGGTTCAGAGTCAGTGAATTAGCAAATGCACCCTAATAAAGCTATCTAGGTGGTCTTATAATGGTGAAAAAATGCATGTATAATTAAAATTTTAATTCTCTCAAATTAGTGACATTAAAATTGTGAATGAAGGTAGTTTCTAAATATGTTTTAACATGAAGAGAAGAAGATTACTGATCTTAAGTCATCAAATTATCTCATGTGATTATATGTTGTATTCTTTGCCTTTAAATAATTTATAAGTGAATTCTGCTTATCATAGCTTTTCTTATAGCCATTCACAAAAGGCCTTAGACTTTACCAATTATTCTAATGGAGTACAAAATTCCATTGTTTCACAAACATTATAAATGAAGAGGAGAACCATGATTTACCCAGATAAAGACATTTTCTTTGTTAAGCAAGTGTATATTCTTTGACCATTTAGTTTAGTAAATGTCAGACATACTGAGCTGTGTTTTTACTTTGGATATTATTGGGAATACCTTCTCTGCTACATCAAAAGGCATTGTGATGTAGTAGAAATAACCTGGCTCTTGAATTAGATAGATCTGAGTTTAAATTCCACCCTACTGTGTATTGAAAATAGCAAATTTCTTATTTCTCTGAACCTCAGATTCCTTATCTATATAATTGAGTAACAATGTGTAAGTCATGAGAGTATTGTTTGAGATTCAATGAGATATTCTGTGAAAGTGCCTGGGGAATAGTAATACTGTTTTCATCTCTTTCTCCAACCCTTTCTTCACTTAACCAAGAAGGTTAGAAGAGAAACTCTCGCACCTCTCTGAGTCACAAATATAAGCAAGTTTGTAGCCATCTCTAAAATACTTTAGAACTTTATCATAATAAATTAGTAATAGACTAATAATTGCCATGAAATAATGAACATTTTTATAGCAAATTAGGGATTATAAAACACATTTGCACATTTATCTTATGTACTCATCACAATGATCTAATGAAGTAGGTATCACAGCAGTAACATGTGTTAACTCTAAAATCAAACCACCTTGGTTTTACATCCAGGTTCTCCTGCTTACTTATTATGACGGTCAACAAGTCCTCTTCCTCTCTGTGCTTCTGATTCACCATTTATAAGATGAAGATGCCTTATAAGATTGTTGCAAGGATTAATGTAGCAATTGTGCAGAGCATCATGTAGATTTAAAATACTTAGTGTTAGTTATTATTACCCTCTTTAATGCTTACTCACTAAAATGCTTAGTACTTACTCAATGAAAAAAAAATTAAGACCAGAAAGTTTAAGTGACTTTGAGAAGTTTAAAGAATGTGAACGTAACCCATGGTTTAGACTGTGGCCTTCTGTTTCCAAATTGTGTGCTATTTTGCATTAGAACTATCTTCTTATCCAGGAATATCCACATGAGTCCTACGTAATGTTAAAATGACCATGCAATGTCCTATGTTGGTTGCCTTTGTTCTTGTTAGAGAACCTGATTCTGTCCCCTGATGAGGTATAGAGATTCAAGTGGGTCAAGTCTTGTCCACGTGATTGTACCCAGGAAGAGTTTAGAAAATGTGTGTTGAAGGAGTGAATGATTTGGGAATTTGTTTACCATTAGGCTTTTAGGGTAACATTTCTGGTGGTATGTACTACCTCTTTCTCCAAAAGAAAAGGAAATTTAGTATGTACTTGCTTCTCTTATATGGTTTTGATTGTCTGCATGTACCACAGAAGAACCTCAGAAACAGTTACCTCCATGTGGTACACTATAATAACTCAACAAAAATACTGTGACAGTATTTTTCTTTGCTAAGGTGGTTATTTATAGAAACAGAAGATTTTGTAGAGAACATGAAGTAAAGTAATTGACTTCACTGGAGTCAAGGATCTTTTAGAGAAAAGGCTTTCCAGAAATTCATCACTGTGTCTTAAAAACTTCCATTGAAGAAAAAGCACACATTTAATCTTTATTGAAATTCTTTTAAATCTAAAATGGATTATTCTTGTCTGTTTATATAACATTTTATTCCCAAATTTAAATTGTGGTTGGTGCTAATTTAATATATACTAATGCCATAGGTTTGTCTTTTAAGCAATATTAAGAATTTTGGTTCTACCACAAATGAAGCAAATTGGGAAATCCTGACAAAAGCTCAATGGAGCTGAATGGACTAAATGAAAGTTACTTCACTACCACAGAAGGCTGTGCTTATGAACCTAGGAAAAAGAACAAATATTCTCCAAGTATTAAAATCAGAAAGGTATTGAGCGGAAGAACTATTGGGATGGATGCCAAGAAAAAGAGGGCATAGCAAGAGATGGTTGCAATGGGGACAGAAAAGAGAAGCCAGATTTGAGAAATGTTAGAATTTTTAAATTGAGATGGAAGTTTGAGTGACTTGGAGATTATAAGGCATGAATCAGGGCGTAGTCAAGAATGACTCCCTGGTTTTTTGCTTGGGAGTCTAAATGGTTGGAAACTTAATTGAGATGAGGAATTTTAAGGAAGAAGGGCTATTGAGGTGGAGATAGTGAATTGGTTTTGGACATGTTATCTTTGAGGTAATCGCAGGGCATTTATTTAGTAATGGGAAAGGTGCTGGGCTAAGCTCTGTAGGTTTGGAGAGACAGAATATCAGACCTTATTTTAAAGAATTTATACTCTCTTAAGGGAGAAAAGACATGATTCCAACTAACTATAATGTTTTGTAGATAGTATGCTAAGAACCTTGCAAGAGAGAGTGAGCACATCTAGTCCATAGAAAGGAGACTTCTATGATCTGAAAAATAATTACAAATGTCTCTATTCTAGTTGTTTTACTTAATATTTTATTTGTAACCTATCATTGAGAAACATTCTGTTAAACTAAGAGAATTTTCATACATACTGACAACTTTAGGTGATAGTAAACAAATGCAACTTAGTTTATGAGTCTCATTTATACAATAGTACATACTTCTGTATGAATATAGAAAGAGGTGATCTTCTTGGAACAGAACCTCCATTCTACTTTGTAAACTTAAACTGTCTCCCTGCATTTATTATTAATTGAATATTAATCTATTTACTGAAGGCACAGTAGTAAATAAGATGTATTTCAGCAACTTAAAGATGGATATTGCCTCTCAATTTGCTAATAAAATTTTATCTTTTTATTAGGCCCTTAATATATTATTTTTTACATTAATTATTTCCCAAAATACTTGAAAGTGGTGATAATAACCATTTATGGTAATCATAAATTTTATGTACTGATTTTTACCTTCTGTAACCTAATATTTTAAATTATTTTCATTAGCTCAAGACTTTTAGTAGTACAGTAAACCATATTTCTAGATTTCTACATTAGAAAGAACAGTAATGTATATTTTATATCATTAATTCATTTCAATGAATATATAATTATTGTGGGCTTTTCTTTCTCAGTAAAGACATATTTTCTCTGTACCCTATTTAAAAATATTGCTTAGAGTTGAAGTCTTCTTAAATTTGTTTTTGTATTTCAGCCTTTCTATATAAATGTATGTGCTACTAAAGAATAACAAAGCCCCTGTGGGGTATATTGTAGATTTTAATGATACTGTTAAAATAATGACAGATTGCCTTAATTGTGGATATGCACTTAATTGGAGGAATTCTAACAAAATGCTATTTCATATTACTTACAGTCATGTCTTAACCTCAATCACAAAGCATGTGTGGTATCAAAACTGATAAAAAAAAAACTGTGAAAAGTATGTATTCATGCACTGTACATTCATTCAGAGAACTTGTTAAAATAGTATTTGTTAACCTTTAATTCAGATGTCTGCAATGAAATAATATGATGTGAAACACAACTCAGTGGAGGGTTATAAAACTATTTTGGCTACAGTTTTTATTAGCCTGCTCTTCAATGTTGAATCTAGTTACACCCTGAAGCAAATCTTATGTACAAATATGGTACCAATGTATTATAATACAAATTTAAGCTATTAAATATGTGGTAAATAGTATGTTTATTGCTAGGATCAATGAAAATGTAGACATTGTTGTTGTTAAATGTCACCACATTTTACTCTGTATCATGGGCATGCCCCTGTATCCTCCAACTTACATTGTTACAAAGTGGTTTAGCTACACAGAGGATTTTTCATTTAATTTTTATGTTACTTACTGTATATTTAAAGGCTATGTATATACACACAGATACATGTATTTTGCTAGGTGAGCAGGAAGGATATCCTACTAACATGAGTAAAAGTTATGGATGCTTTTAATTAAGTTCTTGTCACTTACCTGTATTTTCTAATTTTTCTCTAATGAACATGTATTCTTATATAGTAAAAGCATTTAAATTAAGTCGGTTGTTGTTGAATGGAAAAAAGTGATGATGAAGTCTCCTTGTAATGGAAAAATTAGGCACTCCCTTAGTGGAGGACCCTTCATTGAATTTTAACATTCATTTATCAGCCAGAGAAGCCATATATATTATTTGCTCAACATGAATGGAAATTATTTTTTCATGTTCCTCCAAATACAAAAATTTAGAATGATGACAGACTCATCAAGATATTCACACTGCCCCTTTAACATTACAGGTGGACTGGACCCGCTCTCAAATTTGGGTTCCATTCAGAACATGGAGTTCCCTTACTGTCTTTTAAACTCAAATCTTCTCTGGCTAAGGGTTGCTAAGCATTAAGCACTCTTTTTTTTTTTTTTGACTAGTTGACTTAGATTGTGAATAAGGTGGGATAGTTAGGAGACTTTGAAATATAGTTTTCATACTGAATGACTTATTTACACAAAACTACAAGTCAGTTTTTCTTTTGCTTGCAAGAATGGGGCTGACATAGCTTTTAAATCCATTTCTGTAAGGGACAAAGAATCTTCTTGGGTGATTTTCTTTGGATGTCCTTTTAATTTTTTCATTCATGTTTGTAAATACATATATGCAAATACTCAAACACATTCACACACACATTCAGATTTAAATTTGCATGTCCTCTAGAAGCAAATCTATTTACATAAGTCGTCTGAAGTGACTAATGTGCTCTTTGCTCACAAAAAGTGAAGTGTGTTGGTACTTTATCATTTCTTGTCACTTTTCCAGAAGTCATTTTTGCCTCTAAGTTTTTAGCTTACCTCTCTTCATAATTGTGAGCCCCTAGTATATTTCTTCAAGGGCGATAACAAATTAAATGCACTAGATTTATTTTGCTATTTGGTGATTTTTAAAATTTGTTTCAGGTATACAAAACAACAATGGTTAGACATTTACACTGTTCACAAAGTGATAACCCCAACAAGTCTACAACCCATCTGACACTACATAGCTATTAAAATACCAATAACTATATTCCCTATGCTGTACTTTATATCCCATGACTATATATACATACATACATATATATATATATATATAAATAAATTATAGGTGACATTCAATATTATTTTATATTATTTCAGGTATACAGCACAGTGATTATATATACATTTATATAATTTATGAAGTGATCCCACAGGTAAGTGTGACACCATGCATAGTTTTTACAACATTATTGACCATATATCCCATACTATATGTCACATCCTGTGACTACTTTGTGATTACCAATTTGTACTTCCTAATCCCCTCACCCTTCTCATGGATCCCTATAGCCCTGCTCCATCTAGCAACCATCAGTTTCTTCACTGTACTCCTGTTTTGTTTGTTCATTTATTTTGTTCTTTAGATTCCACACATAAGTGAGATCTTATGGTGTTTCTCTTTCTCAATCTGATTTATTTGACTTAGCATAATATCTTCTAGGTTCATCCATGTTGTTGCAAATGGTAAGATTTTATTCTTTTTGTGGCAGAGTAATACTCCATTATATAAATGTACCACAACTCCTTTATCCCATCATCTATTGATGGACATTTCAATTGTTACCATATCTTGGCTATTATGAATAATGCTGCGGTAACCATAAGGGTGCATATATCTTTTTGAATTAGTGCTTGGATTTCTTTGGATAAATACCCAGGAGTGGAATTGCTGGTTCATTAGGTAGTTCCAATTTTAATTTTTCGAGGATACTTTGTACTGTTTTCCATAGTGACTGCACTATGGAAAACTAATTTGCAATCCTACCAACAGTGCACAAGGGTTCCTTTTTCTCCACACCCTTCCCAAAACTTGTTGATCGATTTCTTGGTGATAGCCATTCTGACAGGAGTGAGGTGGTATCTCGTTTTGGTTTATATTTGCATTTCTCTGATGTTTAGTGACATTGAGGATCTTTTCATATGTCTATTTGCTATCTGTATGTCTTCTTTGGAGAAATGTCTACTTAGATTGTCTGCCTATTTTTTAATTGGATTGTGTGTGGGGTTTTGTTGTTGTTGTTTTGTTTTATTTGCTTTTTTTTTGGTGTTGAGTTGTATGAGTTTTTAAAATTAATTTAGTATATTAACTCCTTATCAGATGTATCATTGGCAAATATCTTCTCCCATTTAGTAGGATATTTTTTCATTTTGTTGATGGTTTCCTTTGCTGTGAAAAAACTTTTTAGTTTGATGTGGTCCAGTTGTTTATTTTTTGTTTTGTTTCCCATGCCCACGGAGATGTATCAGTAAAAATGTTTACTTCCTATATTTTCACCCGGTAGTTTTATGGTTTTGGCCTTGCATAAGTGTTTAATCTATTTTGAGTTTTTTCTTGTATATGGTGTAAGAAGGTGGTGCAGATTAATATTTTTTTCCATTTATCTGTCCAGTTTTTCCAGTACCATTTTTGAATAGACTGTCTTTATCTCGTTGTAAATTCTTGCTCTCTTTTTAATAGATTCAATGACCATATAGGCATGGGTTTATTTCTGGGCTTTCTGTTCTGTTCCACTCATCTATGAGTATGTGTCATTTTTTATGCCAGTACCATGTTGTTTTGATTACTATGAGCTTGTAGTATAACTTGATATTAGGTAGCATGATACCTCCAGGTTTGTTCTTGTTTCTCAGCATTGGTGTGGCTATCCAGAGTCTTTTAGGGTTGCACATAAATTTTTAGGTTATTCTAGTTCTGTGAAAATGTCATTGGTATTTTGATAGGGATTGCATTGATAACATGGACATTTTAACTATATTAATTCTTCCTACCCATAAGCATGGTATGTTTTCATTTATTCATAACTTCTTTCATTTCTCTCTTCAGTGTCATAATTTACATATGTGGTTAAATTTATTCCTAAGTACTTTGTTTTTTTGATGAAATTGTAAATGGAATTGTTTTCTTAATTTATCTTTTGGATAGTTTGTTATTAGTGTATAAAAATGCAACTGATTTCTGAATATTAATTTTATTTCCTGCTACTTGTCTAAATTCATTTATCAGTTCTAGTAGTTTTTGGGATGGAATCATTGGGATTCTCTCTATATAGTATGATGTCATCTGCAAATAATGACAGTTTTACTTTTTCCTTTCCCATTTAGATGGCTTTTATTATCTCTCTCTCTCTCTCTCTCTCTCTTTGTTTGTTTGTTTGATTTCTGTGGTTAGGACTTCCAATACCATGTTAAAGTAGGCTTCCTTGTATTATTCTTGTTCTGAAGAAAATTCTTTTGGCTTTCTCCCAATGAATATGATATTAGCTGTGGGTTTATCATATATGGCCTTTATTATGTTGAAGTATGTTCCCTTTACTTCCACTTTGCTGATAATTTTCATCATAAAAGGATACTGGATTTTCTTGAATGCTTTTTCTGCATCTCTTGCTAGGACCATATGATTTTTATTGTTTATTTTGTTTATGTGGTGTATCATGTTAATTGATTTGCAGACATTGAACCAAACTTACATACCAGGAATGAATTCCACTTGATCGTGGCGTATGGTCTTTTTAAGGCATTGCTAAATTCAGTTTGCTAATATCTTGTTTAGGACTTTTGCATCTATATCGTTACCTGTGTTTGGTTTTGGAATCCGGGTAATGAGCTTGGGAGCTTGCCCTCCTTTTTAATTTTTTGCAATAGTTTGAGAAGTACAGGAGTTAATTCTGTTTTGGTAAAATTCACAGATGACGGTATCTGGTCCAGGACTTTTGTTTGTTGGCAGCTTAATTATTACTGATTCAATTTTCTTAGTCGTAATTGGTCTGTTCAGATTTTCTGTTTTTTCTTAATTCAGACTTGGAAGCTTGTATGTTTCTAGAAATCTATTCATTTCTTCCAGATTGTCCAATTTATTGGCATATAGTTGCTCATAGTATTTTCTTAAAATTTTTTGCATTTCTGCGGTGTTTGTTGTTACTTTTTCTCTTTTATTTCTGATTTTATTTGTATGGGTCTTCTCTCTTTTTTCTTGATGAGTTTGGTTAAATGTTTGTCAATTTTATTTATCTTTTCAAAAAACTACTTCTTGGTTTCCTTGATGTTTTATGTTGTTTTTTAGCCTCTATTTAATTTATTTCTTCTCTGATCTTTATTACTGCCTTCCTTGCACTCACTTTGGGCTTTGTTTGCTGTTCGTTTTCCAATTCTCTTAGGTGTAAAATTAGACTGTTTATTTGAGATTTTTCTTATTTCTTTAGGTAGACCTGCTTTGCTATGAGTATCTCTCGTAGGGCTGTTTTTCACTATGTTCAATAGATTTTGGGTCATTGTGTTTTCATTTTAGTTTGTCTCAAAGTATGTTTGGATTTCTTTCTTGATCCCATTGTTGACCCATTTATATTTAGTAGCATATTAGTAGCATAGTTAGTCTTCATGTGTTTGTGTGTTTTTAATTTTTTTGATAATTGATTTCTAGTTTTATACCATTGTGGTCAGAGAATACACTTTATATAATTTTGATCTTAAATTTATTTGGGCTTGTTTTGTGGCCTAACATATGCCCTATCTTGGAAAATGTTGTATGTGTACTTGAAAAAAATGTATACAATATTCTGCTGCTTTGTGGTGAAATCCTCCAAAAGTATCAACTAAATTCACCTGGTCTAGTGTGTCATTTAAGGGAGTTTCCTTATTGATTTTCTGTCTCCAAGATCTGTCCATTGGTGTCAGCTGGGTGATAAAGTTCCCTACTATGATTGTGTTACTGTGGATCTCTGCCCTTATGCTGGTCAATATTTGTGTTGTATATTTAGGTGCCTCTATGTTGGGTGCATAAATGTTTACTTGAGTTATGTCCTGTTGTTGGATTGATCCCTTTATTATTATGTAATGCCCTTCTTTGTCTTTTATTATAATCTTTGTTTTAAAGACTGTTTTATCCAATATTAAGTATTACTAGCTCAGCTTTTTTTCTTGTTTCCATTTGCTGAAATATCTTTTTAGTTTGTGTGTCTTTCAGTCTGAGGTGTGTCTCTTCTGGACAGCATATGCATGGGTCTAATATTTTTATCTATTCAGCTACCTGATATCTTTTGATTGGAGCATTTAATCTATTTACATTTAAAGTGATTATTGATAGGTGCATAGTGATTGCCATTTTATTATTAGTATTTTTTAACTTCATTTGTTAGTTTTCTCCTTTCTTCTACTTGGAGAAGTCATTTTAACATTTCTTGTGATACTCACTTGATGGTAATGAATTCCTTTGCTTCTTCTTGTTTGGGAAGCTCTTTATTTTCTTCAGTTTTAAATGATTGCCTTGCTGGATAGTGTACTCTTGGTTGTAGGCCCTTATTTTTCATTACTTTGAATAGTTCCTGCCACTCCTTTCTGGCCTGCGAAATTTCTGTAAAATCAATTGATAGTCTTTTGGGAGCTCCCTTGTAAGTAACTAGTTGTCTTTCTCTTGCTGCTTTTAGGATTCTATCTTTGTCTTTAACCTTTTCACTGCATTAATTGACTTTAAGTTTTTTCTTTCAGAATGTGTCAAAAAAAACACACAAAATAAAAATTTGATATTTTGACTACTTTATGCATTTAATGATAACATTTTGAGCTGCTTTGTATATAAATGACATTATTTTTATTTTAAATTTTTATTATATAGTAATAAATTTACCATTATATTGAATTTTAGCAAAAAATACTCAAAACATAGTAAGTGACATAAATTAGATTTAAGTATAGATAAATTAGAATCTAATGGCATTGATGACAAAAAATTTATTACAAAATGTTACACAATATGGCATACAAACAAAACATCTTTGTTGTTGATAGTGCAAGTCACAGGAAAACATTAAAAAATCTTGTAAATGGAGAAAAGTCCTTGAAATGTTTCACACTGAATGACAATTTTATAATAATTACAGTATTTATATTTTTAAGTAAATGCAGTTAAGGTACACTTTATTAAAATAAATGATTATATTAAATTATAAAAAATTTCTATTTTTATTCATTGTTGAAAAAGACAAAAATATAGAAAAATGTACATCTGTTTGTGTTTGTTTGTTTTTTGGGCTTGTGGGGTAAACTCAAATGCTGTAGTCAGAGGATAGCAATATTCATTGGGTGTATCCAAAAGTGCAGCGAAAGAGTTAACCTTTGTCATTCTAATTATAATGTGTCTTGGTGTGAGATTGTGTGGGTTTATCTTGTTAGGACTCTGTACTTCCTGGGCTTGTTTGTGCGTTTCCATCACCAGGTTAGGTAAGTTTTCAGTTATTATTTCTTCAAATGCATTCTTGATTTCATGCTCCCTCTCTTCTTCTTCTCATACTCCTATGATACAAATGTTGCTATAGTTCATGTTTTCCTGATCATTTCTTAAACTATCTTTATTTTCTTCTTATTCTTTTTAATTTTTGTTGTTCTGATTGAGTGTTTTCTGCTACCTTGTCTTCTAAATTGCTAATTCAGTCCTCTGCTTCATCTAATCTGCTGTTGATGTTTTCTAGTGTATTTTTCATTTTAGGTATTATATTCTTTATTTCTGTTTTTTGTTTTTATGGTTTCTATGTCCTTCTTTATACTTACTATCTCTTTGTTGAAATTCTCACTAAATTCATTAAGCATTTTTATCACCAGTTTTTTAAACTGTGTCTCTGGTAGGAAGGTTGCCTCCATTTCATTTAGTTCTGTTTCTGGAGGTTTCTCCTGTTCTTTTATTTGCAACATGTTTCTTTGTTTCCTCTTCTGCTGCCTCTCTGTGTTGTGTCAATGTAATATTTAGATCACCTTTATCTCTCAGTCTTTGCTGGGTGGCTGTATGGAGTATTTGTCCTATGTGGTCCAATGGTAGGTACAATCTCCCTGATCTCATGTGCATGTGTTCCAGGAGTCTTTTTTGTTTGTTTAGTGTGTATTCTCCTATTGTAATAGTTGAGCCCTGATTGTTTTTGGTGAATTAGTGGGTGAGATTGAATCCCAGGATGACTGACTATAAGGATTGGCTATGTCCATAGTGTATGAGTTGCTGTGTGGGAGCTGACCTCTCAAGAGAAGATTTGTCCCAGGGCTATTGTGCCTGTTGAGACCACCCATTGGGTGTGCTGCTTATGGGGCTAATCAGTTAGTGCCCTTGTGTGGTATGAAGCCTGGCCTCTGGGTGTATTTTTTTATTTTGGTGTTTCTTTGGAGGGGTTCCTGTGCAGGCCAATTTAAGACTTGCTGGTGACTGGCTTGGGTCTACCTGGTAGGAGTTACAAAACTAGATTGGTTGGCAGCTGCCTCTGCTAAACCTGGAAGTTTGTGGGGTGGCTTTACTGTAAACTGAGGCTGGCTACTACCAGTAATAAGCCTGGAGTAGCTTAGCAAAAGGCCCAGAGCCTCCTAGGCCTATTGCCATCTGCTGGCTACTCATTAGACTCAGCTGCTAAAAGAGCCTCCTGAGGTATGTGGGCCATGCTCGTTGACCTGGTGTTGAGAGTGCCTCCAGTGATGGAGCACGAGCTAGGTGAGGTGTGGTTCCAGGGAGTCAAAAGGCATTACCTGTGGTTTTTACAAGTTTAATGCAGATTCAGTTCTTACACCAGTGCCTGACCTGTGACCACTTTGCAGAATTCCATTGCTCACCTCTGGCCCACAATATTGCCATGAGCTTCCCAAGAGAGGTTGTGATACAGGTTATGGCTCACTGTCTACCCCTCAAAATTCCTGGGGTAGTTCCAGGCTGTCCACTACTGTAATAGGTTTCCACAGCTTGTGGGGTAGGGCCAGCAACCTAGGAGCCCAGAGTCACCTCCCTACAACACTAGTGATACAATACTAGCTGTGCAGGGCAGGGACCCAGGACGTCACCAATGTGGTGTTCATGTGCTGATTTTATCAGACCAATGCAGTCTCAGATTTGGCCCTTTGCGGGAGGATTCAATACAGAAAAGATGGCACCCTGCTGTAAGCTACATGTGAGGCAGTCTCCACAAGGGACAATAACTCCTCTCTCTCCAGCCCTCACCCCAAAGCCATACAACTCACTCTTTCCCATATGTCTCTAGCACCTCTTAAGTTGTCATCCCTCTACCAGAGACCAGGTGAGTATTTGCAAGTGAGTTTTGTGTGGGGCCTTAAAGAGGGCATCTGTGTTTCCAGCCACCTTCTATCTCACTGGGACCAACAGAGTCCTCACTGATTTTCATTGCCAGATGTTGTGGGAACTCCTCTTCCCAGCACAGGACCCCTGGGCTGGCAAGACTAGTGTAGGGCTGGGGGGGATCTCTTCCCTCCTGCCAATCTCAATGTGACCTCTTCTTTATATACTTACTTATAGAGGTTCAGTTCAGCTAGTCTTCAGATGATTCTTGAGGTTGATTGTATAATTTATTTGTAATTTTGGTGTGATCCTGGGAGGCAGTAGGCATAGTGTTTGCCTAATATGCAATCTAGGACTTTCTCCTTCTTCGGCTTGATGATAAGATACTGAACCATTAATTCCCTATTCTTTATAATAGGCCCAAACTAAGCATTATGTAATTACGTGTCTATTTCAATTAATTTATTTTAACATATACAAATTTCAAACAAGTAGCCATTATAGTAATTCTCAAGCTTATTTTTCTCTTTTCCCAAACTTATGACTGCTTTGTATCTAGATATTAAATTTTAGGTCATATTTGGAACCCATAAATATTCTTGGACTAACTTCAGACTAAGTCATGTAACGTTAAAACAGCTAATCAAATTCAAGGATTCACATTTAAATCCATTATTAACCCTTATAAGTGTTTCTAGTCATTTGTAATTAGTTCTATGAGATTATTAGCATTATTTATGCTTGTAAACAGAGTCATTTCTTCCAATTAAATTGTCTCCTATCACTGCAATTGCTTTATTAGGATAGCGGTCAAGTTCCTGTGTGTCTTTAATTAAAAATCAGTATAATTTGGTCTGTTTTAGTTATTGAAGAAGGTGAGTAGGTTGTTAATGGAATTGGAAGTGAAGTTTCTTCCCCCTCTTTAAGAAAAATATTTCCCTGCCCTGATACTGCATTTTAAATAACTCTACCTAAATGTTTGAAACTTTTTCCAATCTGCTTGTTGAAATCATTTTAGTCCAGTCACATTCTTCTCTGATTCTAAAACCACTGGACAGTATTTTCCCCTAAACTACTGTGTAAACAGCCAGTTGGAATGGAAGCCTAGGGGAATAAAAATATGTATTTTTTATTAGTTTCCTCCAGTTGTACTATAATTTTAACAGCTTAAAAAACATGCATTTGTTATCTCATTGTTTCTGTGGGTCCGGAGTCTCATAGGCTGCAATCAAGGGGTAGGCTAGGCTGTGTTTTCTTCTAGAGCTTGAGGCTCTGTCAAGCTCACACAACTTTTGTCAGAATTTTGATCTTTGCAGTTACAGGGAAAAGATATTTTTCTTGCCGACTGCAGTCAGGGGCCACATTCAGGTCCTGGAAGTTAACCCTCAGTTCCATGCCATGTGCTTCTTCCACACACCTCTCACCATATGGAAGCTACTTTTCAAGGCCACCACAATTTCTGTGGCCCCTGAGAAGGCCTAAACCCTGTTTTAAAAAGCTTTGCCTGATTAAGCCAGGCCCACCCAGGATAACCTCCCTTTTGGTGAATTTAAACTCAACCATGTAGGCCTTTTATTACTACCAGAAAGATCCCTTCACTTATGCCACATAAGGGAACTTAATCATGGGCATAACACAGAGGTGAATATTCTGGGGTCATCCTAAAATTCTTCTTATTACAAATTTGTATTTCAGGTAGTTTAGGAAACTGCAAATTGAGGGGGAAAGGTTAAAACTAGTAGAACTGGTGGACATTTTTTTTGTATCCTACAAAAATTATTAATATATTCCACTGTCAAATCTGATTTTGTTAATTTGTTCATGACATAGAGAAAGGGCTAATAACAAGTCTCTTTTTTAACACAAAGTGCATTTGAAATGCTGCTGTTTTCTATAACCACTGTATCTCAGAGGTTGCCTTTTTGGAAAAATCCTTAATATTTAAAATTAAGAATAATGGCTTCAACCTACTGAACATCTACTACATATTAGGGATGTAAACATGTTTTAATCCTTAAAAAGCTTTTCAAATAGATTGTTGTTACTATTTTATAGGTGAAACCAGAGACCAAAAAGTTTTCCATTATTTTCTGAGCATCACAAAGACTGTAGGAATGGAGGATGTGATAGTTAGTTTAATGTATCAACTTGTTGACTGGTCTAAGTGATGCTCAGGTAGCTGGAAAAACATTCTATCGGGGTGTATCTTTAAGAAGATTAGCGTTCAATTCAATAGATTGAATAAATTGCCCTCACCAGTGTAAGCAGGCATTATTAAACCTGTTGAGGGTCAAATAGAACAAAAGGAGAAGGAAAAGGAAATTCTCTGTCTCTTCTTGAACTGGGACATCCATCTTTCACTGCCCTTGCATATTGGAGCACTTTCAGGCTCTGGGATTTCTATCATTACCATTGGCTTCCCTGCTTCTCAAGCCTTTGAACTCAGGCTGAATTAAACCACCAGCTATGGACAGCAGTTTGTGGGACTTTTCGGGATTTTTCACCCTCCCTAACCATGTGAGCCAATTCCTATAATCTCTCTCTCTCTCTCTCTCTCTCTCTCTCTCTCTCTCTCTCTGTGTGTGTGTGTGTGTGTGTGTGTGTGTGTCTGTGTGTCTGTATGTGTATATATATATATATATAGTGTTTTTTCCCCCTTTCCTTTTCTATATTGAAAAACCACATGGATTAGGTAAAGTTGACATAACTCATTTGAAAAGTCCACTGAGTCCTGAAGACCAATATATGGTCAAATCTCAAATCTCACTCATAACAATTTCCCCTAGAGACTTGGGATTTGGCATTAAAGGGATTTAAATCTATAACCAGAAATATAGCCTTGTGCTGAATATAGATGTGTGTATTTCATTGCATTATTGGTATTAAGCACTGATGGTAATAGGTTACACTACTTCCAAAAGTGTGGTGAAAGATAGATGGAAAAGGGGTTAAAATACCTAGATGCTTTATTGCAGTTTAATGTGATTTTCTTCATTGTTCCATGGGAACATAAAAAAAGAAAAAAGAAAGAAAAGCTCTAAATACTTTTCTAATATTCCCTAGAGGCAATCACTTTGTTAATGCACACTGAAGTTTGAGAATGTATTCTTTCTAAAGAAAGCCAAGTTTGTTAGAACATGTGAGTTACTGCACTCTCCTCTCTCTTTTCTATGTATTTATTTTATAAGAGGTACTGTTAGGTTTCTTAGACATTGCTCACTTTAGAGAAAAAACTCCCTCATGAGAATTGTTTCTTACAGATATCAGCCCTCTCAGAAGATTTTAACATGCTCCTGGTTAAAAATTATTGAATACATTACACACAATATTGCATGGAGGATTTGTGGACAGTGCACACACAGGTGCATGAAGAGAGTAACAGTAAAAATGTTCAGGCTTTTCATGATAGTTCACCAATTCTAGAAAGTCAACAAGGACTTTGGTCAATAGTCCCTATGGTACTATGGCTAGACAAAGGATCTTCAGCTTCTCAACATATAAATTTAAAAGGCTGGGAATTTATAAGTAGCTACTAAAATAGTGATGTACAAAGACTTCGTTAAGTACTGTAATTCACTGCCAAAAACTAGTAAAAATGAATGACAGATGCCCCCTTTCCGTGAGTTTCTTCTTTTTCTTTCCTTAATTGTCTATCTCTTTTCTAAGTCTTCCTGATCCTTTTAGAGAAGGCATTGCATAAGGCAGATAAACAAAACATGCTAAAAAGCTATTGATCAAGATTTAGTGGGGCATGACCTCACAGGATAAGTGTGCCATTCATTGTTTACGCCCAAAAGGTGCTTAGCATAACTTTATCCTACAAAGAAAATGTTCCCGCTGGCTTGTAGAATCAGCCCATGAAAGTGGAGCTGTTGCTCATATTCCTTTAAAAACAAGCCAATAAGTATAACATTCTATTGGGAACACTAACAGCAATCCCAGGAGAAGTAGTGACTAATGTTTGGAAGAATGTACGTTCTGTGACTTTGTGGCCCTGAAAGCTGATGTTACTATTCAGCTAATCCATAGCCTGATATGGAGACATACGTGACAGGAACAAGGCACCCTGCATGCTTGCCTCCATTACTCCTCACAACCCCATAGGAAATATATTACTTCCTCAAGTTGGCATCATGAAAATCAACCTCCTTCACAAACCTAGAAACTTCTCAAGGACAAGGATGATAGATTGACTGCAAATTCAGTACTATACATAAGGGCTAGTACATAGGTGCTCAATAAATTTTGGATGTCCTTACACCTGGAGGGGCAGAGCTAGAATTCAAAACCTGATCTGTCTAATCCCAAAGGACATGCAAATCAGTTATGCCATGTGTTTAAGTAAAAAGTAGTATATTGTATATAAAAGTCAGACTGATAATGTGATCTTACCACAAAAACAGCCATAGACCTTGGGCTACTTTTAGGAAGTTTGCCTTCCTTAATTATGCTCTACTTCATTCATACTGTCTGAGGGTGGCAGATACATATTTTAAGAGAACTGTCATCAATGTCCTTTCTCTTTTTTCTTCTTCTTCTTTTTCTGTCTTTCTCTCTCTCTCTCTCTCTCCACACACACACACACACACACACACACACACACGATCTGAAAATTAAGTTTGTGAACTCATCCTAGAAAAAGTGCTACATACCTCACTGCTGAATATCACTACGGTCACCTTTGAAGTACTCGCCTTGGGAAGCTGTGCACTGACACCAGCACCTAGGCCACCCTTCAAAGCAATTTTGGAACTCCTTCTGGAATGGCCATCAGAGCTGTCATTGTATAACTCTTGATGTCCTGAATGTCATCAAAATGTGTTTCTTGTTTCACTATTTCCTTTATCTTAAGGTAAAGAAAGTAGTCATTGAGGGGCCAGATCAAGTGAGTAGGGTGGGTGTTCCAATACCGTTATTTGTGTGCTGACTAAAAATTACCTCACAGACAGTGCCGTGTGAGCTGGTGCATTGTTGTGACACAAGATTCATGAGTTGTGGGTGAAAAGTCAGGTTATTTTCATCAAACTTTTTTCACTCAGTCTTTTCAACACCTTCAAATAGTAAACTTGATTAACTGTCCAGTTTGTACAAATTCATAATGAACAATCCTTCTGATGTCAAAATCAGTTAGCCATAGCATTTTGACTCTTCATTTGGACTGATGGAATTTTTTAGTCATGGAGAATTGGCTGACTTCCATTGTGCACTTTACCACTTTGTTTCAGGGTCATATTGGTACACCCATGTTTCATCACCAGTGATAACACAGCCCAAAGCATCGTCTTGCCTCTCCAAAAGGTCTTGGGAAACTTCAACTCTCCTCTGCTTTTGTTCATTGATGAACTCCTTTGAGACCATTTTTGCACACACCTTTTTCATGCCAAGATGTTCAGTTAAGATTTTCCTGTTTCTTTATCAATGTTTACTTGGTCTGCTATGCTTCTCAGTCAGTGAAGCTTTTGACACACAGTTTAACTTATATTTGCAATGTTTTCATCAGTTCTGCTTGTTACTGGCCACCCTTACCTCTCTTCATCAGCGACGCTTTCTGTCCCCTCAGAAAAATGTTTAATCCATTTGTACACTGCCATTTTCTTCATAGCATTGTCCCCATAAACTTGGACTAACTTGTCCCTGATTTTGCTTCCATTCTTTCCACGTTTAACAAGAAATTTAATACTTATTTGTTGCTTTAATTCAAGCTCCAACGTTGACACAATAGCACACAAAAACACACAACAACGATAATGAATGTCACTCAGCAAGATGCATGTTGACATGAACACAGCTGTGAGACACAGATATCCCAAGGTTATGAAACCTTACCAGGTTGTTTGTACAGTGCCGCCAATGTAAGCACATGGTGGCAAGTTTGTGAACTTAATTGTCAGACCGTGTGTGTGTGTGTGTGTGTGTGTGTGTGTGTGTGTGTGAGAGAGAGAGAGAGAGAGAGAGAGAGAGAGAGATTAATATGATTTTCAGCCCAGACTTTTCTTTTGAACCCTGTATCAGATTATCCAACTGAATGATTTAACATATATACTTAGAAATCCTAAAATAATCTCAAACTAAAACAAATCACTCTAAGCTTCAATAGGGCACAAAATACAGCCCTCTTATTTGTGACTGTTTCCTTACAGTTTAATAGGGACACAAAGTAGATTTTTAAAAAATTTCTTGAATAAATAAGTGAGTTAAACTTACATTCTTCTCCATCTCCTGATAGTCCTGTCCAAATCTGCTTTTCCTCTTGCATTTATTGCAAAGTAAGTGGCACCACCTTCCTCCTGGTATCCTTAGTCTAAAGTTTAAATGTCAGCCTCTACATTTAATTTCTTGTAGCCTATAGATACTGAATTGCAGTTGAAGTCTACATCTCAACACTTTTTTCTGTTTGAATACTCTCACAGTCTTTCCCTCTTTTTTCATTCCAGCTGTTACTGCTGTAGTTCAAATCCCTACCTTTCTTTTCAGGAATATTGGACTGGCCTCTTACATATTGTCTGTGCCCCCAGTTTTGAAATCCTCTAAGCCATCTTCTATTTTATGCTGTTATCTTTCTGAAATACAAACCTATTTATGCTACTTACTGGTTTAGGAACATTCAGTGGTTTAACCTCATCTAAACAATTTTTAACAATACCTTAGATGAAGCAAGAAACAAAGGCAACAACAATGAAACACCCCACAATGGAACTTATGATTATTAACATTTATATTAGGTTCTTTTCCTGCCAGCTTTTTCTATTATCAATTTTTCATTCATTATCACTTTTTCTTTCATTATCAATTTTTTCTTTCCTGTTCATTTAACCTCTTCTGCTTGCCTGAAATCATGCCATCAACATATAAATATAAAAATAATTTTATTTGGGGGGGTTCCCTGGTGGTGTAGTGGCTAGGTTCAGAGCTCTCAACACTGTGGCCTGGGTTTGATTCCCAGCCAGGGAACCACCCCCCCAAAAAAAATAATTTTACTTTTAAAAATAATTTAAATCCTCCTTGATCCACCATGACACTGCAGCAAACCTAATTTTACTTCCACCTATGTAAGCAATTGTCTGCCTCCCACTTATGTCCCATCCTACCCAGGCTGACTTTCTCAGCCATGACTTTCACTGAAACTCCTGACACCACAAATGTCAATGCCTGCCCTGTTGCTAATTCTAATGTTCAGAACTCAGATTCCTTGACTTACAGTAATGTTTGACAGCTATTCACCCATTTTTTTCTTCCTTGAATGATTCCCTTCTTTCAGCCTCTATGACATCACACACTCCTTGTTTTCCTTGTGTCTCTCTGATTATTTTTTATTTTCAATTGCAGCCTGTTTCCTTTTTACCTGGTCATTAAATGATAAGAGTTCTTCAGAACACAGTATAAACTCTCTATTTACTTGACATCTCCCCTTGACATCTGAAAGTAACTCTAAATGTTTAGTGACTGCTTACTATGTATGGGGCACAGTCCTGGGACATAACAAAAGCAGCTCCTGACATCTAGGAACTGGTCCGACACTTACTCCTAGGCCGTGTTATTATTCTATTGGACATAGAATAACAGACAAATTCACTCTGACACTAAGTTTCCTTCATAACTTTATCTAAGCACAGACAAAAACAAGATTACTGTGCAAAACAGCAAATATTCCTCTCCTCTGGTTGATGAGTTCCTGCTACTTCTTTACCAATTATAGCCGTAAGACTTGCTCTGCTCCACTTTCTCTAAGGATATATGTGATTTGAGGAAATGCCCAATCCTCTTTCTGACTGTGCCCAATCTAGAGCAAACCCCTGCTTTCTTGGATCCTTCCTGAGTCACCTAACCAAAGTTCAAATTCTGCAGTAGATCCTTTCTAATACTTCTTGCTGAGACACTCTTGGCTCCCCATGTCATTTCTCCTATTTTACTGTAATGAGTAATAAACCCAGCTTGTTCCACTACAAGTAATTTCCTGATAGTCTTTCACTGGAGAGTATTGACAATGCTAAGCATTTTAAGAGGATTATTTTATTTAATTTTTGTAAAGAGTCCATAAATTGTACTCACTATTATCATTACCTTTCCCAGTGTATATGTAAGCGAATTGAGGCTTAACGATGTTAATTTTTGTTTTTTATTCAAAAGATTACATGATTAGGCAGTGGTAAAGAATTTGAACCCAGGCAATGAAAATCTAGTTTGAGTTCCTAAGACATAGACTAAACTTCCTCAATAAATGTTACTTGAGTACCAAGTAGGACAGTTAATTTCACGAACTCATCTTAGAAGAAGTGCTACATCCTCATTGCTGAATATCACTATCACCTTCGAAGTACTTCCCTTGGTGAGCTGTGCACTGACACCAGTGCAGAGTCCACCCTTCAAAGCAGTTTTGGAACTCTTTTTCTGGAATGGCCATCAGAGCTGTCACCATACCCAAAATCTGGCAATTAAGTTCATGAACTTGCCACCATGAGCTTATGTTGGCAGCACTGTACAAACCACTTGGCAAAGTTACGATGACAGCTCTGATGGTCATTCTGGAAAAAGAGTTCCAAAATTGCCTTGAAAGGTGAAATAGGTGCTGGTGTCAGTGCGTACCTTCCCAAGGGAAGTACTTCGAAGGTGACGGTAGTGATATTCAGCAATGAGGTATGTGGCACTTTTTCTAGGATGAGTTCGTGAAATTAATTGTCCTACCTCATAGACTGAGTAAGTGAGTTACCTGACCCTGTTGTGGTTTCCAACTCACTATTCCTAACTCTAAATGTGAAATTACTTGCTCTTTTATGCCTCAGTGCTGCTTTTTTATTTCATTCTCTTTGTGGATTACCCTAAAACTCTACCCACTTCCACCTGATCATGCAAACACCAACTCACCTTTTATAGCCTCAACTGAATCCTAACTTCTGCTATAAAGCCAGGTAGAACTGATAGCTTTCTCTATCACTACAAACTGCACATTGTTCAGTCATAGAACAAAATACTTTGATTCATCACTCTATTCATCTAGACTGTGAGTAATCTAAACATAAGAATAATGTTTTATTAATCTTTGTATCCCTATGACAGACATATAGGAACTAAGTAGATAAATATTAAATAAGTTAATCTTTAAAATCCAGAAATAATGTATTTCTCTGGTTCTAAGTACCATGCTACTATCTGCATTTTCCCTCTGATTGATTTACAGGGGATTCTCTAAAAGAATTTCCAGATTGAATGTGGAAGCCTCTCTTTAACTGCAACTAGTCCTACAGTGTCCTAACTAATCCAATTAGTCAAATATGCCAGGCAACATCATTTATTTGATATGAATTTAAAAAGTTGTTCACTTCTCCCTCAAAAAATTATTCTATGAGTTTTATTGACAATATAATATGTGCTGATAAGTCTCTTTCTCTTGAAGGAGCTCACAATCCAATGGGGAGGGGGAACAGACATGAAGATAAGTAGTTGCAATCCCCATACATGTGTACCAGATATAATAAGGCCTATACCACAAGAAAATAAAAATTACAGCTAAAAAAGAAATTACAGCTAAACCAAGTGGCTCATGAATGAGTGCTAAGGGGCTCCTGGAACACTATGCTAGAACATTTCATGGAGTGATTAAGTATAATCAGTAGGACGTTCTACCCAACTATCTTAATATTATTATGACCTACGGTTTAGGATAGCACTGTCCAATAGAAATATAACGTGACCCACAAATGTGAACCATATATGTATTGTTAAATTAAATCACGCTTAAAAATGTTAAAAGAAATGGAATTAATTTTAATAATATAGTTTATTTAACCCAATATGCCCAAAATATTATAATTTCAACACATAAGTTTAAAAATTGTTAACAAGACATTTTACATTCTTTATTTTAACCTACACCTTTGAGATCTGGTATGTATTTTAAACTTAGAGCATTTCTCAGTTTGGACTAGTCACATTTCAAGGGCTTAAAAAGCAATGTAATTAGATAGCACAACTTTAAAACACTCAAATATTTCAGGCTTTAGAAAATTAAGTCATGGCTTTCTAATGCTAGCAGAAATTGTCACCCACCAAAGACACACTAAGTAAATAATGAGAGTAAATATTCTCTTATTTCACAGTATACCAGGCAGTATGGTGAATTTTCTTCTTTTTCATTATTATTTTTTAAGTATTTGCCTTCCTGATAACAGCTTAGCAATGCTGTGGTAGATTCAGTTATCATAATACAATCAGTATACATTTGCAATCTATTGATTTGGCTTGAAGGAATACATCTTGCTGTCGAATTTCAATATCATAGTCTCATTGTAACTATAAATTTATCAAGGACAGGTTTGCTTATCAGAACCTTCACATTTTTCAAGAATAGAATAATGTAATTCCAAAATACATTGACAGGGATATGCAACTGAGACATTTCATTATTTTCTTCTTCTGCATGTAATAGCTCAGCATCACCTATCTTACCAAGAGTAATAGACAAATTGGATCCATGGCTCCCAGATGAACTTTTTGATAATCAAAAGAAATCAGTATACTCGACTCTCAAATATTTCAAAGACCTCTGAGGCCTCTTGAAAACTTATGATACTTTGATTCCAATTAGGAAGTTTACAGAAATAATAAAGTCTTTTTAAAAGAAAAGCCACCCCATAATGATAAAGCTATAAAATAAAAATGTGACTCTATTACTCTCTGGAACCTACATTTGCAATTTTACTAGCAGTGCATGAGGGTTCCCTTTTCTCCACATCCTCACCAATACTTCTTGTTTGTTCATTTATTGACGATGGCCATTCTGACTGGTGTGAGGTGATATCTCATTGGGGTTTTAATTTGCATTTCTCTGATAATTAATGACATTGAACATCTTTTCATACGTCCATTGGCCATCTGTATATCCTCTAGAGAACTGCCTTTTTATGTTCTCTGCTCATTTTATAATTAGATTGTTTGGGTTTTTTTTTTTTTTTTTTGGTGTTGAGTTGAGTGAATTCTTTTTAAATTTTGGATGTTAACCCCTTATCAGATATATCTCTAGAGAGTATCTTCTCCCATTCACTAGGTTATTTGTTGTTTTTTGTTTTTATAATTTCCTTTGCTGTGCAAACACTTTTTAGCTTGATTTAATTCCATTTGTTTATTTTTTCTTTTGCTTCCCTAGTCTGAGGAGCTATTTCAGAAAAAAAATATTAGTAAGAGCAAGGTCAGAGACTTTACTGCCTGTATTTTCTTCTAGAAGTTTTATGGTTTCGGGCCTTACACTTAAGTCTTTTATTCATTTTGAGTTTTTTCTTGTACCTGGTGTAAGACTGTAGGCTAGTTTTAGTTTCTTTGCATGTGTCTGTGTGGTTTTCCCAATACATTTATTCAACAGACAATCTTTACCCTATTGTGTATTTTTGCCTCCTTTGTCATAGATTAATTGATCACATAGGTACGGGTTTATTTCCAGCCTCTCTATTCTGTTCCATTGACCTATGTGTCTGTTTGCATGCCAGTCCCATGCTGGTTTTGTTACTATAGCCTTGTAGTAGTTTGATATCAGGTATTGTGATACCTCCAAACTTATTCTTCTTTCTCAAGATTGCTGTGGCTATTCAGGGTCTCCCCTTTTCTTAAAGCACAGAGATTAGTGATAAACTGATGCTGAAAGAATCATTTGAGCCACCTCTTTCCAAATTTTGCAGTGATGGCCACACTTCCCTATTAGATGTAGAATATTTAATACTCACTCTTTTGACCTCTGAGTCTTTCCTGAAACTCTGTTATCAGAGTAAGAGTCTCATTTAATATCCTTTAAAATTGTACAGTACTTTTTAGGGATTTTTTACTTCTAAGAAACTAAACTTCAAAAATATTATCTCATTATTTCTAAGGTGTTAATTGATTGTTTTATTTTATCTATTGTGTGGTCATCTCTTTCTTCAACTCTTTTGTCACATTTTAATTATTTAGAAACTAGATAAGATAAAGAACCAAAATAAAGTTTACACAAGACATTGGACCAAAATAGTTCTCCATTTTCTTAAACTGGTTCCTCTTGTTGCTAGCAGTCTATTTCCTACAAAAATAAAATTTATATGTTTTTTAAAAGCACCATTTTCATTTTAATAGGGTAGTAAATATGACTTCTGACTTTGGGATAGTTTGAGATCAGCTCTTTCTAGCCAAATTATACTAGTTGGATTCTAGCTATTTGTGGTTTTCTTTTTTAACACATATTTGATGTTGGTAATGTGACTCTGAAAGACTATCTTAAACAATTTGCGTTGCATCTGGAAAGAAGGTGATAAAAGATAGTGGAGGACTCAAAGATGTAGGAATTCCAGAGGAATTTTTGGAAGAATTCAATTTGTTTGTTCAGCTGTTTTTGAGTACCTATTATGTGCCATATGCTGATAATATAGTGGTGATCATAACTGAAAATATTTTAATGGAGTTTATAGTCGTCTTCAGGTTAGAGATAAACAAATAAATAGAAGGGAAAAAGAACAGCTAGAGACAAATTCTATTCAGAGAAAATAATAAGATGATGCCATAAAAATTAGTTCACTATTCTGTTAGTATATTGGATAGTTAGTAAAAGGAAATCTCTCCAGTATGGTATTCAAGGCAAGATCTGAATGACAAAAAAGAGGCAGACATTAAATATCATGGTGAAGAGCAACTGAGATAGAGGAATCATCTTATGCAAAGGTCCTAAGATGGAAACAATTCAAATGTGCTCAAGTGATTGGGAGATGCCATTAAGATTAGAACAAGATGGAGAGAAAAGAAAGATGAAGTAAACAAGGAGTCTATTATATACAGCTTTGGAATTCAATGTAAGATTTTAAGTGCAGTGGGAAGTAAGTGAAAGGTTTTGAGCATAGGATTAATACAACTAAATTCTAAAATGGTAAATAGAGTAGACTCTCCACTAACCAGAACTCAAGCACATTTTGCTGGATGCTTGAGATTGTGCCGGTGGCTTGAGTTCTCATTAACTGAGAGTCTACTTACATTTACCAAGCATCTATCACCAGTCCTTATGGGTGTCAGTTAACAGAGATTCTACTGTATCTGCTGTTTGGAAAATGGACTCTAGGGGGCCAACCATGGAGACAATGAGACCAGTTTGCAGGTGATGGCAGTAGTCAAGAGAGATAACATGATGATGACAGTAAAGGCAGAGAGAATAGACTATCTAAAGTATATTTGTTGATGGATGTAAGGTGGGCAAGGAAGTTGTGTACATTAAATGGTAAAATCAAAATTTTGGTTTAAGCAGCTGGATGGATGGGGCTGCCATCTAACTGAGATGGGGATTCTGGAAGAAGGATCCAGTTCTCTGAAGAGCTGGACTACAGAGATCTCTGTTTATTGGCCATGTTAAATTTGTCCATGTTAAGATGGCCATAAGACAATTACGTGAAAATATCATGAACATAGTTGAATAAATGAGCATGACCTTCTGGTGCAAGTGTGGGACTGGAGGTATAGATTAGGGAGTCATTGGCCTATTGCCACTTAAAGCCATGGAAAGGGGTGAGCATATCAAGGAAAAGTGAGCTGATGAGAAGAGAAGAGAGCTCATGGTGGGAACTTTAAAAATGTGCAAATATTCAGAGATTGAGCAGGGGAGCAAAAAATCAACAAAGGAGACTAAGGGAAAACAATCAGAGTCTAAAAGGAAAAAAAAGAACATAATGAAGTGTCTTAGAAGCCAACAGAGATCCTGGCTGACAAATGGTAAAATATAAAATGAGTTCATTGGAAGCCCTTTTCACTAGGAATGTGCATAAAATAAAAGAAATAGGATAAAGGGTGAAATGTTTTAATTGCTCTCCTAAACTTATTGCCCCAAAAGCAAAGCATTGCATGAGAAAAGACTCAGAACAATTAAAAACAAATGGCATAATTTTGCTAGATGAACATGCATTTAGGAGTCCAGGGTTTTGGCTATGCATTTTCTGAGACGTCTCTGGGATCCTCTCAAAGGTATAATAAGATGGCTGTGCCTCTCTTACAGGGTGTTTATGGCATTCAGATAGAGTACATGGCATATTTACAGTGACCAAAAGCTCCGTTTCTGTTAGCCTGGGAAGTTTTCTCTCTTTTGTGAACCAGGAGATTTGGAGACATGATATTCATAAAGTGGAATTCATTTTAGACAATCTACTTTAGAAATGAGTCATTTTTATAATTTGAATATGTCGATGCAAAAGTAATAGAACATTGAATAAAAATTGAAACTATTTTTTCTTTCCTTGGAAGATGTTCAAAACAATAAAAATTACATGCTCAGTCACATGGCTTAATATGAGAACTGTTTACTCTTTGGGTAATATCTAAGTGAATGAAAGAAATAAAAAAATTAAAATAATGTTGAAATAAATCTAAATTACACAAGATGAGATTCAGCAATCTCTGTACTCCGAATAGCTTAATTCATTCAATTAAAATTTGTAAAGGTGGCAGTTGTTGATCCCTGGGTAGTCAAAATAATAGTAGAGTAGAGTAGAATATAAATTTTCAGATAATTGTTTTACAGATTTATGTTAGGAATAAAATTTATTAAAATATGAAAGAAGCTTTGAAATTATTCTATTTCAAATGTTTAAATTAGGGAAAATAACTTGTCTAAAGTATTATAAGCAGAATGTAAGAGAGGCAAGAAAACAGACCTGAAAGCCACTGAATGAATGAATACCTGTTTTTGTATAACATAGTTCAAAGAGGAGGTAGAAGCAATTCCTTTTTTATTCATAGATATTACAGTTTTTCTAATGTTCTGATTATGTATATATTCGAAACAATTTCTAACATTTTACAGTGAAGAAGAACAGGAAAAATAATAATAAAGTAACTATAATTTATTATGATTTTGAATATGTAGTAGAGCGATTCTTTAATAAGTACTTGATTATAGCATAAGAATTAGAAAAGGCATAATTGGGAGAAGGAGAAAAAAGTTGCTCAGCTACACAATGGAGAATAATTTGTTAGGTATGTGTCCAACATTAAAATGTGTAGAATTTAGTGATAACACAAAATAGCCACAAAAGGAATGGCATATGCATGGAAAGTGCTGGATTCATTTTATCAAATTCTAAGCCTGAACAGAATCATGATAAAGGATTGTGGCATTCCTGGAATCTACTGCATATATATGAAACATAAAACACTTACAGAACTTGACAAGTTAGTTACTAATTGTTAACTTTTTCCTTCCTTCACGATTACGTTTTGTTATACATGTCTGGCAGAAGTAACACCAGACCCTGTACGTGATTATCTCACACAAGATGGACAGCAATTTGAACATTTCATCTAAAATATTACCTAAAATGTGCTTGAGTGATATTGTTATGTTATAGAATTACATGCTTATGATTTTGTAATAAAAGATTAGGTATAGATTACCAGCTCATAAAAAAGGGATATTATTTGTGCCAGATCCTGTATTTCCTTCTAGCCTTCTTTTTCTGTGCTATTTTTTAACTTAAAAAAAAGCTGTATTTCAGTTACAATTATACTGTTCTAATATGTTTTATCTTGATGTT
Source organism: Lyroderma lyra (assembly GCA_004026885.1). Lineage (NCBI taxonomy): Eukaryota > Metazoa > Chordata > Mammalia > Chiroptera > Megadermatidae > Lyroderma > Lyroderma lyra. Next base: position 62,976 of record PVJL010003049.1, read on the forward strand.
TTAAATCATCATGACCATAATATTTTTCATGTACCACCTTGTTCAATAACTACATATTATTCCTCAAAGTGGATCTGATTCATCATGTATCATGATTAAATATTTAAGTTTATTTATTTTGCTATCACAAATATTGCTGAGATGAACATCTTTATACAGAGAATTTCAGTATTTGGGATTTTGTTAATGACATTTCTGGAATTAGAATTATTTGATCAAAATATTAAAATACACAGCTGCACATGACTCATTTGATAAGTGGAAATATGCTATCATTATTGTTTAAATTTGCATGTATGGGATTTATAGTGAGAATTAACATTTACATCACATTTATTTGCTAATTGTAATTCTTCTTTTTTGAATTATCTGATCATATTATTTGCCCACTTAATTATGGACTCTTATTGATTGCTTATGAATATCTGGGTGATTTATATCATAAAAGCAACCCTGTTGCTGTATTTGCTATAGATATTTGCACTATTATTGCCTATTATTCATTCTTTTTCTATCAAAAAAATATACAAAATACATGTTTATAGTGTAACATCTGTCACTTTTCCTTTACCATTTCTTCCATTGTTTTTAAGCTCAGCAAGTTCTCTGTCTCTTACAAGAGTTTTATAGATATTTTCTTCTATTTTTGTTATTTTTTATAGTTTGATTATCTCCATATATTTATAACTACATAGAGTGATTTAATTAATAAATCATTTAATTTGTTTTGGCATTTAAAGTAAGGTAAAGTCCAAATTGATTTTTTTCTTCAATATTTGTGCTAATATTTACTAAAAGAAAATTATTCCCTACTGTACTGTTCTTCTCCCTTTTATTAAGGAACAAGTTAGGGTGATAGTGTTTATATCTGGATTGTTTTTGTTTCATTGATCTGTGTATATGTGTACTTACACTGGCTAGTGCTATTGGAACAATAATAATTAAAGGCAGAGATTGAAGACATGCCAGTTTTGATTCCATTTTTTATGGTTACCTGTCGGATTTCACTACAGATTGAAATTGATATTTTTATATTACTTAGGATGTATTTTTTACGCCTCTTTGTAGTGTTTTGGGGGAGGAACATGTAATCATTAATCAAATCTCTTTATGTTTTTGTTTTGCTTTGTTTTTACAAGAGAAAACACCCACATTTAATACATATGTATGTATGTATGGGAACCCCACATTCATGGGAGAGTCAGAAACCCAACAAGCAAGAAAGGTTCAGGGACAGAAAAGGAATGTGGGTATGTAAGACATAATGAGCTAGGGATGAGGTAAGGTAACTTGGAAGTTTCCAAGGGTCATTGCAGAATGGTAAGAAAAGAGGTTTAGAAAATAGAAGTTTGCCCTGCCATACAGGTGGGTCAAAAAGAGATTACGGCTGACAATCTCGTATTATGGATAAGACCCCTACTTTAAGTTCTTCTGGGTACTTAAAGAGAGGACATGTAAACAAGCTGTTTTATGTAGCCTTAAGGCTGGAAATCAGAGAGTCCTGCTTTTCCTTCTGAAGCTTAGTTTTCTGGATCAGTATTGATTTGATTAGGGAAGCATGAGTCTATGGAAACTTTGATATTTGTCATACGGTTGAGACCATTCTGAGAGCTAGTAAAGAACCCTCTGCGTTGGAGGATGGTCCCGAAGGTGTTACAGGTCAGTCAGGCTGGGAATGGATGTGAAGCAAGGTCAAATGGAAACTTGTGAGTACACTGGAGATCTGCTTCCAACTTTGATGACGTGGGTGACCTGCAGAGGAAGTCAGTGACCTTTGTCATGAGATGCACAGGCATCTGGCTAGGACTCCAAAAAGCTGAGAGATGAGATACAGTGGGAGCTGCCAGAGCCCAAGGTGAGGCAGCAGGTCAGCAGCAGCCTGTGTGGTCCTCAGTGGTACCTAGTGTCCTATCCAGGCTTATAAGTAGTGGGGCTGCCGCTTCACCCTGGTCTTCCAGATATCATGCAAACTGCTTCGTGGCCAGGCCTAACCTGGAACAACAAAGGGAAGGGAATGCTGGTAAACGTATTCCCAGCTTAGTTAAGTTAGTACAAAATCACCACAGTTTATTTACCTCTAAAATGGTGTCAATTAAGTGCATCTGGCATGGCGTCATGAATATTAGAGAAAAATTATGGAAAGCATGTGGATATAAACACAGGCTCAGTTAATGATGTCTATTAATAGTATGGATTATGCCAACAGATTTCCAAATATTGAGTGTATGTACCTTGCTGTTGTAATTTACTTTTGCCAGTAAGTCATACACTTTGTGCCACCTTGCTATGAAATTTGCTTTACTTATTGTCAACACTCACCAATGTAACTTCCCCACATTGGACCATTCTTATACCTATTTCTCCCTGTGACATAATGGTATTTTCATTTGGGTATAAAAGGAGTAGATATTGCAAGGATATTATATGAATACCTATTCAAACACTCATATACCTCTTTACAAACAAAAATTTCACCTTCATTATTATTTTAATAATTTCATTGGGAGTCATAGTAATTTGATAGGTACATATCTTTTCCATATTTCACAAGTAATCTAGCACAGAATAAGAGTTGTCCAAGATATTTTATAGATTGTGTGATGGAATTTTTCCCTGTTTTGTTTTTTTTTATGAAGCGCAATAGAAGCAATAGTAAGTTGTTCACTGCGAGTCATAATAATAACCCTAGGATTATTGACATTATATAGTCATCGTATATTAATAGTTAACATTTAAAAATTATAATTTCCTTGTATAACCAAGATTTTTAGAACTAACATTAAATTGATAGTCATTATTGAAACCCTTTCCTATTTCCCTAAGTGCAACTTGAAAATACTTTGCACACAAATTTACGTTAGAGAAGAAAGTAAGACTGATCAGTGCTTCTTGAGTTCTTTCTTCTGTCCTGTTGATGGAACTCTGTTTTCAGTCCTTGTCTTCAGTATACATCTCTTATGTAATATACATCACATTTTATAATATCAAGTTTATATTTTGATCACAGAGTTGAATTTTTGAATACTTAATTTTATGGGGTCACATTAGGTACAAGTGAAGTGGATGAGTAAATTTAAATGCTTTCAATTTTGTAGGGGTGGGGATTTTAAAATCTTAAAGTCTGGTACTTTGAATAATTAATGTTGTTGATAGACCTCAAAGTCAGTATGATTTTCACCAAAAAAAAGGGACATATTTTAAAAAAAAATTTTTTTTCTTTGAGTGATCCAAGAGCTTATATTTGTGTGGCATGATGATTTTTCCTGGGGGCCAACCCAGGTGCTATGGGGCCTGAAACTTTTATGCCTTGGGTGAAGGACTCTTTAAAAAATGTATAAAAATTATGAAGATAAGATTATAGAAATATAATGTTTGCCTTGGATGGGGCCACTTAGTTGATGGACCCTGAAACGTAATCATTATTATTTTCACAAAAATCTACCTTTTCTCTAGGGAAATACTAGATGAATGACTTTTACATTACTGTTAAATGTTTTTAAATAAAATTAAGAACATTTTCATGAAAACTTCAACTGTTGGGATTTAATTTTGTGTTGTAAAATAATGAACATTTTTATTCTAAGAACTGTCCAAGTAACATATAGTGGCTTAATAGTCTATTTCTATTTTGATGACTGATAATCATTTAATGACAACAGAAGAAAGAAACAAGTACCATTTAAAAACTTGTCAGCAGTTTTGATTTGGTACCTACTGTGTGAGGAGCACTGAAATAATGGTACTATAAACCATCCTACTGGTATCTGTCTTTTCAACAGTTTTATACTAAGAACAACATAACTCTCAACTCATAAAGGCACTTTGGAAAGGGTAAATGAAGTGGTAGCACAAGGTTTACTTTAACAACTGAAAAAATGTGTCACATGTATTAATGTCAACAACTGGAATTTTACCTCATTAGGCAATTTCTGGATCTAAGGCTCTGATTATTATTCTAAGCAGAAAAAATATGCTAATTATTCACTCTGAATGTAGAAGGAAAAAAGGTGTAAAATCTCCCGTTAGCCGTGTGACCATGTACTAATTGCATGTCATGTGTCAAAATAATGCAACTCACTGTGCCTAAAGCAATTAGACATACAGAACTCCATTAATGAAGCACTGTCTGTCACTAAAAGTGTTTTTTGTGCTATAGTTGAAGATTAAAATATTAACTTCTCAAATATTTATGATAGTTACTGACAGCATTTCAAAATGTTGCTTTTAACAAAAGCTTTCTATTAAGAATTAGTTTTTAACTTAAATTTTTATATTCAAAGCATATACTAATATATGGGAGTAAGATGGGATTTCTTAAGTATCTGAGGAGAGTATATTACAAAAGGTAGATTACTTTTTAATAACTCTACCATGTCTTTGCCCCTTATTTTTTTCCTCAGAAAAAGGCTTTCTGGGGGTATTATCAAACTATCTCTTTTCTTCATTTAAATATTCATTTGACAATGATGTGGAAACATAGGTTTCACTTGTATTATTCTTCTCCGCTATGAAAAGTGATCAGTTTTGAATTCATTATAACAAAATCAGGCCCTACTGGTCAAGTATTTAATCATCTGCATATTGTTTGATGATTTGAGAAGCATCCAGAAGGGATGCTAGTAATCTTAGAGATCATTAATTCTAAATCTACCAGTAACAATGGCATGGCTACATCTGTGCTAAATCCATATTGAATGATTACTATGTACCAAGTACTATGCTTGATATATAGTATTTTATTTAATCCTGACTTTGAACTCCCATTTTTGTTCCTATACTTTTTGTAACCATGTGATTTTGAACTAATTACCATGATGGATAACTGACTTTGTCTTGGCCTATGCCTCAGCTTTTATAGTTTAAAAGTTTTGAGCCAAAATAACAATTCTTTATTTTTTGTTTTAGCACTATATCTTTCAAGGACTTCTGCTTCTTTATTAATTTTTATGAAAAAGAAATGTATTCTCTTTGGATAGAATTTCTTGATCTCAGCCTATGTAAGATGAGTTATTTCCAGAAACTGCTTAGATTCATTCCAGAATAGTATAATTTTATTTATTAATTCAGGTAAAAACTAATACATGTTTATTAAGCTTTAGCAATATGACATTAAGATGGCATCTTCACTGTGTTTTAAAAGCTTACTTTGCCATTTTCAAGGTGTCTTCTGGGTTTAGTAGAAGTCCTTTGTTTTTTCATCATACCTTAGACTATTTAATGCTAAACACAGTATCTCGAATTAGTGCTCCAAACTTTTTAACTTAGCTTAATAAATGCTATAATTCAACCCCAAATTAAGTTATAAATCCTCATTCAGATGGCAGTAAGTACCATTTTTGGTTTTTTGTTTTCACATTCAAAGCTCAGGAACACTTGAATATTTTATCCTAAATTATATATTTCTTTTCCCCTTGGTCAGTCCCATTTATAAGGAGAAGGACAGCCTTGCTATCTAGGAACATTCACTAGTATAGCAAACTGAGACTAGAATATTTTGTAGCTACATTAGTAATTTTTCTGATTTGTAAGAAAACTCTAATTCTTAGCTGATAGAGTGCTTATTCATTAACACTCTGAACTTGATGACCTCCAGATTGTCCACTGTGGGGTAGTCTGTGGTGAATACTAGCATATGACTATTTGATTGAAGGCTCACTTAGAGTTTCTGAAGAGGTAGGCAGAAGTTTAGTAACCAAGATCCAGTTGGTCCAGATCTGCACCTGAATCTGCAAGACAATTATTTCAAATCTTCAGCCCATGGGTATTGGATATTTAGGGGAGAAACATTCAATTGTTTTTCACATTCTATGAATTCTTCAAGCAGCTAAAACAGAAATTCGTTCATTTTCCCTTTCAAATCAACTCTTTGGCCATCTCCAAAGCTGTTCTGAGAAAGGATGAAATAAGATGAATATGATAGGGGGATTTGACTCCTTAAGTGGATTTTAGTCATTCTTCTCTTGTCCAGACAGACTGTTGGTAATTTTAAAATACTTCATTCTTTAAAGTGAACAAATTGACCCCTTTACATGACATTATATTAATTTAAGTTCTATTTTATGTTACTTTAGTTGAATCTAATAGGATGTATGGTCCATGAATATAGAGATTGTTTTTTTGTCTTGTTTAACATTGCTATTGTGTAATTCCTGGTACCCACTATGGTATCTGGCAATATTATTTGATGATTATTTTCCAAATAAATAGATAAATGTTTTATACTCTTTCATATATTTATTCATTTTATTTTATTATATTAATATATGTTTTGCACATACGATATATTTGTATATTATGTAAATGTTATGAATAAAGCATCATGATACAATCAACATGCATAAACTCAACACTTAGCCAAAGACACAGACTTTACCAATAATTTGCATCTACCTGGATGGTTTCCCCCTTGCCTTATCCCTGTGATTCTTTCTGCAGAGACACCACTGTCCTAAATTTTGTGTTTGTTATTTCATTGCTTTTTTTTTTTTTTTTGTATGTATGTAGTTCCCTGGCTGGGAATTGAACCCAGGTCACAGCGTTGACAGCGCCCGCGCCGAAGCCTTAAGCCACTGCACAACCAGGGAACTCCTCATTGCTTTTTTAAAATATGGGGTTCTATCATAAATATTGAATGCTTGAGAATATATTATTTTATTTTACTGTTTGGGGGTCCTATATAATGGTATTTTACTGTATGTTACCTTCTTAGACTTGCTTTTTCACTTTATAGAATGCTTTCAAGATTTATCCCTGATGTTGTGTATGTGTCTGTATACTTCTTTTGTTTATTGCTATATAACAATTCAAATTTTCCATACTATCTTAGATTATTTTTTCAGTTTTCTAATGTTATGAAGAATGCTGCTGTCAACAGTCACATATATCTTTCTGGCACTTACGTGTAAGACTTTATCATAGGCATATATCTAAGAAATGAGGTTGCTGGGTTGTACATATTCAATGAACCAGCTTTGAGAGAAAATGTCTAATTATTTTGTCAGGGTGATTTGAACATTTAAATGAGCAGCTTGCCCTCCAAGCAGCAGTGTGTGGGCATTTCCACTGCTCCGTATCCTCGCCAGCTCCGTCGTAATGCATTCGCAATCTGTGTCAGCTTTGACATTTTTATCCGTTTTCTTTCTTGCTTTTGTTCTTACTTGTTTTGGAATGGAGGAGTTCTTGGAGACCATCTATGCTGATTGTGAGTCAGATATGTCTCAAACAGTGTAGCCTTTCTGACTTTAATTGTTTTGCAATGAATAGGTCCCTTGCTGTTCAGAGTTAGTCATGTTGCCAAAATCTGAATGTCCTTTATTCATTTACAGGTTAAAAAATTATTTGAAAGTAGCTAGATATAAGTTCAATATGCAAAGGCCAATTAACTTTACATATAAACACAACTAATTAGAAAAATATACTCTTGAAGAGGTACTATTTAAATATAAATACATTATACATACATATATATATATATATATATATATATATATATATATATATATATATGTATTCCAATGGAAGTAATGCTCGGATTAGAGTTATGATTTTATTACAAAAATCATAACTATATATATGCTATGTTACAAATATGCTGATAATCTGTACCAAATCTTTACATAAATAATGCCCCCTTTTTATGAGGTGGTCATCTATACCAAATCTTTTATTACAATATCATAAGCATGTATGGTTATGATTTTGTAATAAAATTATAATTCAAGTCTGGGTGTTACAACTGCTAGCCCCTGTATATGCGTATACCCTATGTATGAATATTATTCAGCCATAAAAAGAAGGAAATCTTGTCATTTGTAACAACATGGATGAACTTTGGGGGCATTATGCGAAGTGAAATAAATGAGCCCCCAAAATACAAATACTGTGTAATCTGTGTGGTGTTGTATGATCTCACTTATATGTGGACCTAAAAAAAAGCCACAAACTCATTGGAAAAGAGACCAGACTTATGGCTACCAGAGGCAGGAGGTGGGGTGAGGGGGAATTGGCGGAAGGTTGTCAAAAGGTACACACTTCTACTTATAAAATAAATCAGTGCTAGGGATGTAATGTACACCATGGTGGCTGTAGCTAACACTGGTGTATTATACATAAGAATGATGTTAAAGAGAGTAAATCCTAAGAGTTCTTATCACAAGTTATTTTTCCTTTATTCTTCTTTCTTTCCTTTTTATTGCATCTGTATGAGAAGATGAATGTTAGCTGAACCACTGTGGTCATCATTTCACAATATATGTACATAAAGCCATCATGCGGTATGCCTTAAACTTATAATGACGTATGGCAATTATTTCTCAATCAAACAGAAAAAAAAGGTAAAAATAAGCCAGCAATAGTTCTAAACTTTATTTTTAATTTTTTTTAAAACATTAGCTGCCCAATAGCCATGTATTGATCATCTACTCTATGTGAGGAGCTGTACCCACTGATAGAAGGGCAGAAAAAAAATGTGTGTGTGTATGTATGTATGTATGTGTGTGTATGTGTGTGTGTGTGTGTATATATATATATATATATATATATATATATATATATGTAACAAATTTGTTCTTGGGGATCTCCCAGTTCATTGAAGCACATCAGCATGTAAATAATTTTGTAGTAAAATGCAAAATGATATAAAAAAGGAACTAATACCCTGGGTCATGAAACATTAGTAGCAACATCAGGCACTCCATACAAAGGGGAAAATATATGGAAAGATGAAGTTGTGGACGAAGTAGTAACTGTTTCAAAATTTTAGACTTTCTAAAAACTACCTAAATGCTGACTCAATCTTAAGGAAGATGATAGTGTTTGTCTCCGATCTAACAAGCAATTGTTGTAATTCCATAGAATTTGATTTGTTTTCTGGGCACTTTTGTCACCTACTCCTCAATTTGTTTTAATTATGAATCTAGGTACATTCTTTTTAGTTAGCTTCCTACAGAAGCAGTACTTAACTACTCTGGGAATAATTGTAACTGGTTCACAAATGAGCATACACTGAACAATACTACTGTGCTGTAAATCTTATCCATCTATTTTATAGTTCTAACTTCTGGGAAATAATAGAACTGTTGTTTCTATATTGGAAAATGAAGTAGTTTGTAATTTAAGAAAGTGTGTGAGAGGTAGAGATAGAAATATAGACAGAGACAGAGAGCTAGAGCTAGAGCTAGAGATAGAGATGCAGATAGAGATGAGAGAAAGTTAAATATGAGTTTAGTCAGGTTTAGGGCTTAATGACTTTCTTTAATGTTGGATGTACCAGAACAAAAATGTGACATAGCGTGATCACTGCTCTAACAGAGCTCCATCTACTAGGAGAGCACAAAGAAGCTAATGAGTTTTCATGGGGGAATTGGGGCAAGTGTTGTGTAGGAGGTTCCATCCGAATTGGGTCTGGGCAATTGGAAGGGTTTGCAGTGGATCAAAAGAGGGAGGGAGGACATCATATGAAGACAGAAGAAGTCACACACAAAAATGGCATAGTGACTGTTAGAGACTTAAAATTAGATCTCAAATACAGCGTTCTTGGTGTTGACTTTAATCCTAATTACTTTATCAATTAACAGCTTGATTGAATGTCTATTATGAGTAAATCACTGTGTTGTAGAGATTATATCCTCAAGGAATTTAGCAGTTCAAGGGACTTGAAATACAGACACAGAAAGATAAATCTAAAATTAAAGACAGAATGTAGTGGAAATTAACAAGTATATCCTGGCTCTAGATATTCAAAGAGAGAATTGAATCTCACCTGAGCACCAAGTAAACACAGGACCTTATTGTTAGAAACACCTTTCCAACGAGAACCCCAAGTTACCTTTACTTAACTACACATTCTCCCAGACTCCTGGAAATATCTACTATGTGAACTGTGTTTGGAATGCCCTATTATCATTTTAAGTCTATGGTTATGGGAAATAAATTTATTTAGCAGATAATAATATGAGAAAGTGTTCTAGCAATGTATGCATATTGAATGGAATTTTTCAGCATTGGCCAAAGCCCAAAGCCCAATCTTATAAGTGTTCTTCATCTCACTTAACGGACCAAAAATTTTTCAGCATTTTCTTGTTCCAGATTCCAGAGTCTCCTCCTGCTTTTTCAGGCTTTCCCAGATTTTTCCAAACCTTTTCAAACCTGTAGACTGTTCTACTACTTCTGACATGTTCTCAGCTACATTGTGCTGAAGTAATCCACATTCAGACTCATAACCTTAGTAGAAAAGAGCAGAAACTGAGCTTTAATGTGTTACCGGCACTCATGGGGTTGGTAGAAGCAGGATAAGTGTAAGCAGATGCTCCATTAACCGGAACTCAAGCAACCAGCAAAAGCTCTGGTTAATGCAGAGTCTATTGTATTAACAGTATTTTCCTTTCTGTGTTTTCTTTCTGATGTTGTCTTTTGATCCATTCACTATAGGTAGAAAGAGTAAATTCTACTCTATATGCTTTGGACAATTTCCCCTCGAATAGATTTTTTGCTCACTCTTCCTCCTTCTTCCTAATCTCTCTCTCTCTCTCTCTCTCTCTCGTTCTCTCTCTCCTTCCCTCTCTTTTGCTCTATCTCTCTCTCATACATACACTCCCCTATCAGATTCCAAATGATCTTTTTGAAATTTCCCTGGCACTTGTACTTTCTCACATGTGTGTTAAAAATGCTTTTAAATAGGACTAGCTACATCATTTGCAAAGCCCAGTGAAAATAAGAAGGTGGAGGTCCAGTTTCAAAGGCAAGAAAAGAAAAAGTCTCTTCCTTTCTTCTACCATCTCTCTCAACCTGTTACAGTATTTTTTATTTGCTATTTAATGTTTTACTTCTTCAGCCACAGTACACTCACAGGCAAGTGCTGACCCTGCCTGGAATGCAGGACTCACAGATACACACATCCAACCCAACCTAGGTCCCTACTGTGGGTGATGGGCTTGTCATCGGACTGGAGTGGGGACTGGTCGCTGGAGGTGGCAGGTGGCCAAACTTACACATGAGCTAAGTCTCCAAGCACCAAGTGCATCCTCAGACTTTGGCCTATCACACTTTATTTACAAACTACAAAATCAAAATTATTAGTAAGTTAGACAGTGGCTGCAAAGCATTAAACTTCAAAGGTGAGTGGACCTGTGGGTATGGGACTCTGTGTGTCTGCACTGGTCACAGGCACATGCAATTAAGAGTGAGGTCCCATCATGGCCTAGTGTTGCCATACTGTTGTTTTGAAGTTTTTCTTGACAATATCTATGGATCTATGTGCAACAGGAAGGAAAGACCATGTCAACTTTGACGGGGGCCATGTGGTCAGGGTGGAAGTACCAGGCAGAGAAAGGAGGTCTCTCCTTTAAGAAATAGAGAAAATAAGTAATGCTGCCAGAAATTAAGTCAACTCCTCGAGGTGTCCCTTGAATTCTTGGTATTTAATTCTTTTAATGAAATTTTATGTTGACTTTGGAAGTAATAACTACCTCTCATCAGGCTCCAAGATAACACTGAGCAATTTTACATACTTCTTTTTCAAAAAAAATTTGTTATAAGCAACTTAAACTTAAAACAAATGCTGTCTCTGATTAGGTTGAACCACATGAAATTGCTAATATTCAAGTTTCTGACCTATAAAAAGAGCAGTTTCATGTTTCCACCTAATATTACCAGGCTAGCGTTGGTTTCCCCTTTCATACATTTATGCAAATATTGTGTCTCACTTCTCATTTTCCTCAATCTGACTTCAGCGGCTTGATAATTTTGCAATATTACATCTATTTTTAACAAAAACAGTTCAGTCTTTTTCTGAACATATTGATGTTTCTATGAAATTTAAAGGGATGCCACTTATTAACATTAGAAAATTGATCTGAAGTAATTAACTAGAAAGCACATCAAAGTTAGAAGCAAACGTATTTGCTTTGATGGTAAGAAGATGGAAACCAGAAGATAAGACACTGCCTCAGTTCCTGGGAGATTTCTTTCACCAGAATACCATGGAGCATTGCTTTATATATTCCGTCTTTTAAGAAACAATGCAGGTTTATAGGGGCAAATCTATTTATTTTATTTTAGTTCTATTTTTGACTTGCTTTGTTGTATGTTTAAAAGTAAGTTGGTATACATTTTCTTTAGTCAGCCTTTTTTTTTTTTTTTGTCTTAACCTGGTAATGTGCAGGAGGTAGAAGTAAGTATAAGATACTCATTGATTCTTTCGATTAAAAAATATTTTAATTCTATCTGATACTTAGGTTGGGCTCACAGACTGACAAAGAGAAGTCACAAAGTCCATTAGGTAATGAAGAAGGAGACAGTGCTAAACTATTAGACCAATACATTTCCAAATGTCCTATTTGCACAATTGACTTTTCCTCACTTGGTTTCCTTTTCTGGTGTATTTGGATTGTAAAAATTTCTTATTGTTCAGGTATTTATGGAATAAATAACCATTAATTATTAAATGCTTTCTTTTTGAAAAAAGCAAATACTGTTTTTGAAATTAGTAACTCAAGAGCATAATATGAGTGAGAGTAATACATTGATATGGTATTTTCTAATGCCATAATCTTGACATCTAGCAAAAATGTAATTATTGTTTTGCAATGCTAACATTAAAATCAAACTTTTGTATAGTGCCTTCTATTTGAAAGAAAATTATAAAATCGAAGAAAACTAAGATATTTAAATTTTATTTTTTCAAAAGTGGCAGGCCAAATTTTATATTCTGAAAAAAATTTATTATGACATTACCGAAACCTAAAACTTAACAAATTAAGTCACAATGTAATTAATGTTGTATGACATAGGAGCATCACTGGTGAAATTTTATTCCAAAAATCAAGGAAATTTGACCTAAAATGTCTCTGTCCTATATTACGGCCTCAGTTGTCAAAGGTTTTTTTTTTCTTTTTAGCCACAGAATGGTTATTTCTGTATGTTGACTACAGACTCTGCCATAGTTCAGGAGCTATTAACATCTATCAGAATCAGTTGTACCTACTTGAACTAAGAAAAATTCACTTGACAGCTCTAATGTCTGTGAAAAAGCAATTGCAGAGACACAGAGGGAAGGAAGAAACAAGGCCAAAGCATGGTCAAAAGAAAATCACAAGAGGAATTTTTCACTTTTTCTCTTATTAACTCCTACCATTCTCCTCCCTATTTTTAGCCCCAACTTTGCGTTTTGAATTTGTCCCTTTGTTACCAAGTTAAATGCATATTTCTCAATGCCTAGGCCTTTGTGTTTTGTTGAAAGCCAGCAGAAATGATACAGGAGCATGGTCTAGGAACTGTGGGCCTCTGGGAATACATGGCTATCAGTGCACTGTGATGTAACTGAAGGAGCCAGCAAACACCAGGGACAAGACTTTTCCTTTAAACAGAGGAGCAAAGAGCATGAAGGAAATCTCCTAGGAGGGAGTGTTTCTCAGCCCACCAGAGCAGCACTGCCTTGTGTTCCGTACTGCCCAGACCTTGCCAAAGGCAAATAAGGAAACAATGCCATTGGCGAGTAGAGTTATTTCTGAGTTTTTGCCACTGTTTTCTAGAGCAGCTCTACTCAACACATCCCTTACAAGCTCAATGCCACATTTAAGGTAAATGCACCTGCAAAAGGTAACCGCAAAAACTTCATTATAAGTTTGGCAAAACGACTTGCAAATAGGTGCTGCAGAGGATTTGGGAAGACATAATTTTCCTTTAAATAAAAGAAAATGGTATATAATTCTTGCCGTTTGATGAGTCCTTGACATTTTCCCCAAATACATTTGATACTGTTATCTTTCCTCCCCATCCTGCTTCCTGTTGTTTACATTTTAAAAAGCTCTAAAATGGGTGAAAGCGTTTCTTGTCCCAAAGGTTACCTATGAGTGGAAGTGAAGGAAGGGACTGTTGGGGAGATTTCCAAATCAAACGACCTATTTATGAAAATCATTCGATAACCTCAGCGTCTATTTAGAATGCAGCCAAGATCTTTACAGGGAGTAGAAATGCATCAAAAAAAAAAAAAAAAAAAAAAAAAAAAAAAAAAAAAAAAAAAAAAAAAAAAAAAAAAAAAAAAAAAAAAAAAAAAAAAAAAAAAAAAAAAAAAAAAAAAAAAAAAAAAAAAAAAAAAAAAAAAAAAAAAAAAAAAAAAAAAAAAAAAAAAAAAAAAGAAGAAGAAGAAGAAGAAGAAAGAAAAAGAAAAAAGAAACAAGAGATTTTCCTTTCAGCTCATCTTCAGATTTGCAAGGGACAATAAGTGAGATTCATTAGGCCATTTGTTTCTGTCATCTGCCATGATTCAAAATGAAATACTAAATGTTTCATGGACTCAGAAAAAGAGTAGAATTTGTCTTTGTGTTGGCTGTGCAAAGACGGTGTGGCTTCCAGCCCCCATACAGGAGGCCTGACGGATGAAAGGGGGAAGGGTGGTGCCATCTGAATGATGATGGGCTAATATCATCACCCTCTTGTCAGCTGTAATAGGCTTTTCCTCACAGAAATAATTCATAAAACTGCTACATTATATTCTATCCCTGACAGGCCCTATCTATCCTCCAACCCAGCAGGCTCACAACTAATAAGAAAATATGTGGTTCAGGAACCCTGAAAAATTAAACAGGTAGTTTATGAACAATTTGTTTCATGGGGATGTTTATTATGTTTATTAAATATTGAGCCTTTAATGTTTTCCCAGTGCAGATGATATCATAAAAATGCTGACTTAAGCCTCGGATGTATTCTTAGAAAATGACATTTTACACCACTAGTAGTACATAGTAAATAACTAAATTATAGCAGCTTATGTGTGCGTATAGAGACAGGATGTAGAAAATGTAATTTATAATGTATCTTTATGTACATGTGTATGTGAGATGCGTCCTTGCCTATCCTTGTGTATCATGTTCAAGCTTTCCTTGTAGGCTTAGGTTTAAAAGTAAGTTGGGGAATACCGTTATTTTAGCACCTGTCTTAAGGAAGGTCAGCCTGAGGTTTGTTTTATTGCTTATACTAAAGGAGAAACCTTGAGTTCACTGTTTGAGGCATCAAGAGTACACATATTCTGGGCACTAATAATAAACTTAATCAGAGGTGTTACTTTGTAAGTACAATTTTTATATAAATCCTTTATCTGGGTTTTCTCTAGAGACCAATGGATGAGAGCATATGAGGGTAAGATGGTTCCTGGTAATGTGATGTTCTTTATTTGAAAAGTATCAAATTAGCTACAGAAGCTGTTCTGCAGAGAGCCGGCAGAGAAAGTGCATGAAGCATGTTCTTTCTGTGCCCATACCTTGCACATTACTAGCTTTGCTGTCATAATATATTTATGACAGTAAATGATCTTCTGCTGTAGACAAGCAAGTGGAAGATTATCTGCATCTTACAGGGTTAATGGCCCTTCCATAATAAACAATACCCACAGTATGAAAATAAGGCAATAATTCACATACATATTTCAGAAAGCACATGCCCAAGGTGATTTACAAAGGAAGTTGGATCAAACCTGTGGTTAAATGCTATGGCATTCCAGGCCACAGCTTTACTGATCTCAGAAGGCCATCTTAATTTACTATAGATTCTCACAAAGAAGCATGCACACAGACTTTGTAGTGAATCCATCCTCCTAGGGTTTCACTGAGGGTATAGGTGCATGTAGTGTGGAAATTCAGGTGAAACAGAAAATATCAGTGGGGAAAGGTTAAATGTGTAGTTTATTTGAAGAGTGGTTGTCAATGAATCAGCTTCAAGCTAGGGGAATTCTTCAGGGGCCACACATGGACCTTTATTATCCAATACTTTTATATTCAAAATGATGAGATAGAGAGAAACTGACCCCCATGCTTGTAGATAACCCTGGAAGTTAGTGTCCAAATTAAGGGTGACTTTTGTAACTTGTGAGGCATGGTCAGTGATAAGCAGAAGGGGATGGATGGAGGGGAGGTCACCTTGGGTAAGAGAGCTAAGCTTACACCTATGAGATGGAGGATGCCTCAGTTTTTGCAAAATGCTCCCATTGTGGATTATAAGCCAGTTGATAGCAAAACAGTATCTAAAAGTCAAGAAAGATGCTGACACTATTAAAATGGTCTGTCTTAGGGGATGTAACATAATTTTTGTGTTCAGGACAGCTCAGCTTCTGAGTTGTTTTCCGTCTAGCTTCTGCTATGAAGATCGGTGTACAGAATTTGGAGGCAAAGGTTAAGAGATTCAGATGTGTTGTTTGCAGAAGAGAATGGTGACACTGAACAGCAATCTTTACCTGTAAAGGTGTTCTTCTTATGTAGAGATGGGAACAAACTGTTTCCTTCTTCCCCAGTAAACTGGTCCAGCAGGATGAGGTGAGATTAAATGCATTATTGTTTTTACAAGGGAATCATTAAGTGTCAGATTAGTTAGCAAGAGAAGTATATTCTGTTGCTGAGATTTAAAAACTAGGTTTGTCAGGACCAGGGTAGAAGCAGCCTGTCCTTAAGAGAACAAAATTGGTTGTTGAACCTCTTGTGGTCCCTTCCAGCTTTAAGAAGCCGTGAACCTATACATGGCCAAGTCTCTACCCCTGAACACAGTTTCTAATATCTCCACTGAGAGTATATTTTAACCATTATTGAGCCAATCTGAGGCTTCTTTTGAAGTTTAATTTCAAGTAATAAAACCTGCAATTCTCTGTCCTTGCCCAAATACCTTCTCAGAATACTCGGTTATTTTCTAATGAAGTTGAAAATTTATTCATGTAAACTCGGCCCACTTGGAATTTTATGTCCTGGCATAGACTTTCTAGGGTGAGCTCCTGGGGCTGACACCCACTGGTAACCCTCCTATTTTTGCCTGTGGCTTTCTGTGTCTGAATTTGTTTACAAGGCGAGAACCCTGAAGAGGTCTGCACGGAAAAAATGTGCATGGTTTGTGGAGAGAAAAAATGTACTCTGGGTTGTTAAAGAACCATGAACATCCCAAACAGCATTAGGCTATGTTTAGTCTCAGGGGCACATGTTGTGCTACTGATTTCAGACATCCCCCTTTTAGAGGAAGGCAGTTGGTGGCCATTAATTACCCCGGATAGCACATACAGCTGCAGCCGATGTATGGAAACAGAAGAGAAATTAGATTTAATTGGCCTTAGCACAATCAAGAATGTGGCATTTATTTAATTATGACTTGTTGGGAATGGAGCCTTGATTAATTTTATTGCATTTTTAATGTTAATAATATAATTAATAACACATACAGCATATAAAAGTAAAATAAGCTTCTTGGATGTTACATTAACCTATTGTGTGTTATTTTTAGGAACACACAAAGTGTGGTTTTTTTTACAATAAAAAATTATCAGTTATATAAAAAATATAGGATTTCTTACCCTTGATTGTCAGTCATATTGATTATTTCAAAGTTTTTTTTTATTAAGGGCCTGACACACCCTCAGTAGAGCTCATATTAGTGGATGAAATGATTCATTGAAACCCAATTTATTTTCTATTTTGGTTTACTTTTTGGCTTTGAAGTTAAAATGTTTGTCATTAAGTGCCCTTGCATCTTTTACTTGGTAATAACTGTAATTTCTTAAAAGGAAAAAGAAAAAAATCTGGCATTTGAACAAAAAGTACAGAAAATAAAACATCCTAATTCTGCGGGGCTTTTAAAATTGTCATCATTCTCAAACAGTGCTTTAATTTTTATGGAAATATTTGCCTAGAAAAATATCTTACATCATTTTAACAAAATAATTGCAGTGATACTCTGATTATTTACATTATATTTTTCCTGGTTTCTATATGTTAAGTGAAATCCTTAAAAGTAAGCTCCTGTAGTTTTTTACCCTGTGGTTTTTAGGATGAACACTTGCTTCCAATTCAAGAGAATATATCACATTAAAATTTGCATTTAAACAATCTACATTTAAACTGATGGGAACGTCCCCCAGATGCCACCCAGACTAAACAAAACGAATGCTTCTGACTGCCATGCTGTATTAAAAAAAAATCTGTCTTATATTCCACATGTACCAGGCAATCTTTCTACACAGTTTCACACAAAAGCAGCAGAATTAGAGGTGCTTTGCAGTGGCATCAAACATCCATAAATCAGGAAAAAGCAACACCCTGTCATCCTACAGATATTTGTAAACTGAAGTCATTGTATGTTCTAGAGAGTCGGAGTTGCGTCATCTCGCCGCACTTGCCATGGTCACTGTGACTTGCTGTGCAGTCTGGAGAACACTACTCATTCTTAATTTCTCCACGTCTGCAAATAGGATACCGAAACGCTAAGTTCCCAGAGACAAGTGGAAAGAAACGATACCAGCCGCAAGAAGCTAGGAAGGCCAACCATCCATTCAGCTTCACATCAAGGCTTGGAGAAAGGGTTATCTCACAAGGACAGATCTTTTATTATACTTTCCCTTCTTTGAGTTTGTTGTATGTTTTTTTTCATCCTATAAAAAGAAGTAAAAACCTTTCACTGAGGATACTTTTTCATTTCATCAAAGATTTTTTGATGCCCATGGGGCATATACTCATTTATCCCTGTTCAAGATATATGTATTATCTAAAATAAATATGGATTTGACCTCAAAACTCATAAAGGAACCAGAAAATGAAAGAAATCCGTCCCTGACTGATTCATATGGGGCACCCCAGATGCAGGTTCAGGAAAAATCTCTCCAGGCCTTGGAGTCAGGAGAACTAAACTGTCGTTCTTCTCATTCCACCAGGAATTGACTGTGTGACTTTGGGCTCTTCACTCCCTTCCCTCACGCTAATGTCCTCATTTGCAAAAAAAGAAAAAGTTTGCTCTGATGATCTCTGCATATCTAATAGTCTGTTGTTGTTAAGGGATTAAGGGGGAGGTGCTGGATATCTTAACAAAGAGAAGAAAATATCCTAAAACCAGAAATGTAAGGGCATTTCTAACATCTACTCAAAGCAGTAAAACAGGGTCTCTTCACACACACAAAAAATAAAATAAAAGATAAATCTCTATAAAGTTCAACTCAGTGACCTAACAGGAGAGCAGGAATTAAGGGGAAGCAATTGTTTCCTTTTCTTTTTATTTCAGAAGCTGGAAGACAATTTGTAAATATGAGGGAAATCAGCCAGTGTCTGCTGTGCTGCAATCATCTCTGCAGAGTGAATTCCAACCAGCATCAGGGCTTTGAGCATCCTGCCTGGCGGCCTTAGCCCTGCACACGGGGCTCAGTTAGTGTTGAGGAAACACCTCAGCTGCTCCCTGAATCGGCCTTTCACAGGAGAATGAGACATGCAGAGTGAGTGAATTGACACCTCCAATCATAGCTGTGTTTGTCATCTGACACCTTGCATCAGAATTATAGTCAAATATTAACATGTACGGGTCTGTGTACATTTATATGTGTCTATAAACATAACCCCCAGTTAGTTCCTGCCAACTTCCCTGCTAAGATGACTGTTTTTGTTGGATTAGTTGTGGGGCTGTTTTCAAGATCTGCCAGTTGGAAGTAGCTACATTTTATAAAGTTAAATGAACTTGAGCCAGGAAATGGTCCATTATATGAGAAATTTTATATAAATGTATTCAAACTGAATTTACTCATTGTTACTTTAAGGTGATGACAAGTGTCATTATCCAAAGTGGTGTTGGTTTGGTGCAGGAGCTGTGTGTGCTCCTAATGTACTTTCTTTAGTTTTTTGTGGGAAAACCTCCCAGATACAGTGTCTAATGACAGCATGTACCTATCTGTCAATATACAAGTTCACGACATGAAATCGCTGTAGCAGCTAGGAGAGACAGGCAGCAAACAACCCATGCTTAACAGAACACCCAAACCTTTGGTGGCAAAAAAGCCTGTTGCACCGCAACAATTAAGGGTGGAGATTTTATTTTTTATTCCTCCAGCTGTATCTTCATCATTCTTACACAGAATAGGTAACTACAATAAAGACTTCCAATGAGGACAAGGAATGGAGGATTCTTGTAGCAATTATACTGAAGACAAAAATATGAAAACACACACAAAATCAAGAAAATAAATCCAGGTGAATGTGAGTACATAGCCACTTAGTACAACTACAAATCTGATGCATCCAAAATTTCATTAGCAGTGTATTACTTGACATGTCCCTTAAAATGTAACTCATTAATTATATTTACAAATTAAGCCTTGAGAAGTGTTGAGTGAGAATAGAATGGCTGGCTGGAGCAGGTATTTCATTCACAGGGAAGGGCATATGTATTCATTACACGTGTAACTACTTAAATAAGGCTTTCTATGTGAAAATATTTTTCGTTTGTGCTAAAAAAATGTAAAGATGTATTTTTAAATTTAAGCTAAAAATTCTGTATGTCAGGGTGGTTTTAAGTGCCTTGGTAGGGTGCTGCCTTTTGTTGGAGTTTGTTGAAGTGTCTCGGAGACTTGTAAATCCCGTCTCCTTTCGATACCCTGTTGGGAAACTAGGGAGTGGGAAACAATTCAGAGATTGAGAAAAGGAAATGAATCCATATTTTTGGTTCAGGAGAAACTACAGTTCAGGAAACTATATTTTTGGTTCAGGAAAAACTTGTATTAACAGCGATTTCCCAGATTTTCACAGGCCACAAACTGAATTTGTAGATTTGTATCTGAGAGAAAGGTGGAAAGGACAAATGAATGACTTCTATATGCACTTGGCTGTAGTGTACAAATGTAACATATGTATTCCTACCAGCAATCTCTCCTTTAAAAATAATGAGGTGCTGCATCTGAAGACCAATTTCCAATATCCCACTGCAGGACTGAATGCAGAGACTTCATCATTATATGTTTTGTTTGTTTATTGGTTAATAACTTTGATTTAAGTTTTGAAACCCTCAAGTGAAAGAGACTCGATTGGACTAGGGGGAAGTTTTACTACTTCTGTGATGGAATACAAGGCATGCTACAACTGATACAGCACTGCAGGGGACAGATTACCTGTCCCCTCTAATCCCAGATGCTCATCTTACTGAGGAGTTGTCCTTGCCT
Source organism: Lyroderma lyra (assembly GCA_004026885.1). NCBI lineage: Eukaryota > Metazoa > Chordata > Mammalia > Chiroptera > Megadermatidae > Lyroderma > Lyroderma lyra. Next base: position 83,917 of record PVJL010003049.1, read on the forward strand.
TCAGATTCACTCCCTCTGTCCTGTGATGTCCTTTCCCTTTGGGGAGCTATTTTATCCTGTTTCCAGCTGCCCATCAAAACAGCATCATACCCATGACACCAGAGGGGGAAATAAAACTAACTTAAAAAATGGGTTTTCATGTTAGTGTTTTATAATTTTGAAAGATTGAGAACAAGTTGTCTGAACATCATACATTGCAAATTCCTGGTAAAACAATGGGGCACACACATAGTGAGGGGAAAAAATTCAAACTTTTGCCTCAGGAGAGGATTTTATTATTTCCATGTGTTATTTTGAATGAATTATTCTGAACAGCACTTAGCACCTTGCTAGGGCTAAATTAATTTAAAATGATAACATTGCCCCTCCTTACTAAGGCATCTCTTCTGTGGGTGTTGTAGAGTACAGGTGGTGGGAAGAACACTTGGAGGTTTTGATCTTACATATGAAATATTTCAAGTTGTTAAGTTTTTACATACCCAATTTGTTGCTGGGTAACAAACCATGGAGGTTGAACATGATTATTCCAGAACAGGTATTTTCATCGTTTATAAAAATTGTGTATTTATGAAGCTGTTAAGTTTTTCAAAGCATTTCATATTTGTATCTTACTTAACCCTCCAATTTCCCCAACCACTATTTTAGATGAGGCAGTACTTTACATAATTTACAGAGGAGAAAGGTTAAATGACTCACTCTAAATTGGAGGTGATGTTATCACCAGAAACTGAATGCAGTCTCTTCTCCCTCACAGTAGAAACAGAGTAGACACAGATTTTCCCTGAAATAGAAGCCAGTGAGCTCCTCGAATCTCTTTCATCTTTAAATTCTAGGAAAACAGGACCTTTGTCTTAAGGTAGGTTAGAAAGGGCTTCCTTTTAATCTACCTTAAGGGGGACACGAAAAGGGAAACTGGCTTTTGTGGAGATAAACTCATCCTAAAATGTATACTATTGTAATCCCTCCCTAGTCTTTGCTCTTAGGTTTGTTGTGGTTTCAGATAAGGATGCTAAGCTTCATAAAAGGAATAGATGACTCCTAAATCAGAGCTAAACCCCTATCAAAACTGTCTCTTCGGCAGCGCTGCGGCCTGGGTTCGATTCCCGGCCAGGGAACTACCCACATACCAAAAAAGCAAAAACAAAACAAAACAAAAAAAAAAAAAAAACTGTCTCTTCGGAAATAAATTGGTAGCATCTTCTGAAATTCCGAGATTCAGGTTATGTTTTACACACACACACACAGATTTAAAAATATGATTCTTTTGATTTTATTTTTAAATTACAGTTGACATTTAATATTATTTTATATTATTTCAGCTGTCCACTATACTGGTTAGATATTTATATAATTCATAAAGTAATTGATTTTATTATTTTTTAAATTAGGCAGTGACTCATTTTGTCATGAAATTGATTGAGATGGTGGAAGCCACTATTTTTAATAAATAAAATGGAATAAATAAGAAGGTATTAAGTTGGCTTAGAAAATAAATGACTGCAGCACATGTCAGAATGATAAATATTAATTTCTAAAGCTTTTGTTTCAGGTGTGTATGTGTATTCACCTCAAAAGTTAAATGCTTTTTTAATTGCAGATGATGGTCAGAAAAGTTTGGAATACACTGATCTGAGTGGTATTGAACAAAAACTCGCCATGGTATACATATGTCATGTTCTTTAGGATGTTTTAACAGTATCTCTATTCCTGATGGAAGGACAGCTTATTTCAAAATGAGTCTGTTTTGTTTTTCATCTCATCATATTTCCAGAGATAATTTTTTTATTCAAAGATATCACTTCACTAAAAATGTATATTAAAAAATGCTTTGGTTGAACATCATATGTCCCTACAGACTTGCAAATTAAAACAACAAGGAAATACCATACACACCTATTAGAATGGTCAAAATCCAAAATACTGACAACACTGAACACTGGTGAGAATGTGGGGCAAAAGGAACTCTGATTCATTGCCAGTGGTACAGCCACTCTGGAAGACTGTTAGCAGTATCTCACAAAACTAAATATAATTCATACCATACAATCCAGCAATCACATTTCCTGATATTTACTCAAATGAATTGGAAACACGTACACACAAAAGATGTGTGTTTATAGCAGCTTTATTCAGGGTTGTTGAAACTTGGCAGTAACCAAAATGTCCTTCAGTAGTTGAATGGACAAATAAACTGTGGTACATCCAAACATTGGGATTACTCATTGCTAAAAACAAACAAACAAAAAACAAATGAACTATCAAGCCATGAAAAGACACAGAGAAAACTTAGATGCTTATTAGTAAAAGAACACGCAAGTGGAAAAAAAGCTAATGTGAAAAAGGTACATATTGCATGATTTCAACAATATGACATTCTGGAAAAGGCAAAAGTATTGACATAGGAAACAGATCAGTGTTGCCAGAGGTTGAGGGGCAGGATGGATAGGCAGAGCACGGAGGATGTTTAGGACTGCGAAACTACTCCCTATGATACTACAGTGGTGGAAACATGTCATTATATATTTGTCAAAACCCTTAGAATATACAACACTAACAGTGAGCCTTAATGTAAACTATGGACTTCAGATGACAGTGATGTGTCAGGATAGGTTCATGGATTGTAGCAAATGTACCACTGTGGTGCAGGATGTTGGTACTGAGAAAGGCTATGAACATGTGCGGGCAGGAGGTATATGGGAACTCTGTACTTTCTGCTTAATTTTGCTGTGAAAACTACTCTAAATATAAGTTTATTTATTTAAGAAGGGATATGCACTAAATTGTTGATCTGTATTGCCAAATTGACCTATAAGAAGTTATGCCAATTTACTCTTCCATTATTATTATATGAGAGTTTCAGTTTCCCCATACCAACTCGGTATACTATTCGTTTTACAATATGTATTTACCATTTCAATATGTGAAAAAACCGTATGTCATTACTGTTTTAATGTACATATCTTTAATTTATGATGGAAGCTAAAGCATTTTTCCCTTGTTTATGGGCTATTCATACTTCTTTTCATAACTACCTGTTCGTGTTCTTTGATGTCTGTGGTTTTTGAAGTTCGTTTTTAAAAATCTTTCAAATACTTTTTAAAAGGTGTGTTAGATCCTTTAGAAAAATATTTTCATGTAAGTCTGAAATAGAAGAAGCAGTTAGCAATTTATGGTGAAAAATGACCGCGATGACATTGAAACAATTGCCATTCAGATCGCCTGTCTCAGGCAGACTGGAGACTGCCAGCACCACACGAGGCTCTGGTTGCTGCAGAGGACGGCGCGACACAAACTTTGTCTCCCCTATTCTTAAACGAAAGCGTCTGGAAGTCTTTCTCTTATGCATCTCTTATTCCTAAGGGGATAAAACAAAACAGAAGGAATAGGAGGATGGAGGTAAGGAAGTAACAGGCAATAAACACAGACCTTTTAGCAAAGCAATCGGGAGCTGAGGGTGACAGGGAAGAGAGGTAAACACAGAAAATAGCAACAGTGGCAGTCCTGCAGGGGGCTTGTCTTAGACTCTGGTGGAAAGCCAGAGCCCGAAGGCCGGTACTATTGTGGGATCTGTAGACTTGTCTCCAGATAATAACAGCGGATTCAGACAAATCTATTTGCAGCCCCTGTAATTGCACGGGGAGGCAGGGAGCTCTTATCTTGTCTTGGTTACTTAAGGCAACACTCCCTTAGCCAAGGCACCCTCCACTACTGATGTGATGGTCTGGCCTCAAATGCATCCCCATCCCAAGGAGCTGGCTCACACCCTCAAGCCTCCAGTCAAAGCATTGCTGGGGGCCAGGACGAAGCTCTCTGGATTTGCGAAATCAGTCCTTAAGAAGGCAGTGAAAGAAAAAATGGTGCTTTGCATGCCAAGTAAACCCGTTCTTTGCCGTCCAGTTGCACCTAGACAAATTAGGTATTTTATTAGTACTCTTTTTTTTGAGGGCCTTTTCTGGTTATCTGTGTCTGTTTATTGATCCAATGTTATTGGAATATTGCAATGCAGACTACATCTCGGATGAGTACTAATCCTTTGTGCCTCTGTTTATGAAGGATACAAGCTCCCTTGCTAGAGCTTTGACCTCTTTGTCAGAATTGGCAATCACAGAAAACCTCCCTCTCCCTCTCCCCCAACTGTTTAGTTACGTTTAAATTATCTTTCCTGCCTCCAGAGGAAGTGTCACTGGAATTCAGTCTCGTGGTGCATCATTTTCATGAATGCATCTTAAATAAATAGACAATCCCAAATGGAGGTGAACCTCAAATTATGTTTTCATCGTTAGCCCTATAGTAATTTCAGAATAATATCCAGACTCCCTCATGGTAGCTGCCGTCGCTGTAAACCCTCCGTCACTCCATTTGCATGCCTTTATTATGTAGTCTACCTTCGTGAGGGCAATGTGTCAGGAAGCACCCCGTCTGTAAATGACTAGAGTTAAAATCATCCTCAACAAATCGGCAACGCGATGGGCTCAGAGCCGTGCTAATAATGCCATCCTGTCAGCCTCCACGCTTTTGATAAACACTCCTTCCCGGCGAAGGATGTGGGGAAGTTATGTAATCATTTGGAAATATGTCAACATAGCCGTGGGATTGGGGCAATTAAGCCTGTTCTTCTTACGTAAATGTAGAATGGGGTCAGAAAAGTGGGTACTTATACCCAATTTAGTGACGGTGTCTGGAGCCAATTCATTTGTCTAATATCTCCTCTTTCTTGTACAGTTGGGATTTCTCAGGGGAAGGGTGGCAGAGGTGGAGAGGGGGAAAAGGGGAGGTTGAAAAACAGGAAGAAAACTAAATAAGAGAGAGAAAGTGCATGTGTGTCGGGGGAGGGGAGGGTTAGGAGCAAGGGTTAGGTGATTTCCTTTCCCTTCACCCTCCTCTGACTTCAAAACGGCCCCTACCCTCCTTTGCCCTCGTCCTGCACAAACATCCTGCCAGGCTGCAGGGGCTTCCTCCACAGGTAGGGGACCCCTCCTGCAGGAGAGGCGTCTTCACTGACATGTGCAGCAATGCACAGATGCCTCGCTTGGCTGGAGTTGTGACACTTGTCCATGATGAGCAGTGACAAGGTATCTGTGTCTTTCGGTGCCATATCTCTGCAAATGCAGGAGACTCCCAGTGTGTCTGCACAGCTCGGTGCTTATTTCATAATGATACCTCCCAGCTTCCTCATCGTCCACATTGTCTCAATGTCATGTTTGGTTGGTTAATTTAAATTTAAGTTTTTTAAGATACTTTTTTTTTTTTACTGGTTTTTCTTTACGCACACATCTGGGGTACGTCATTTCTTTGAAGGCAAGGAAAGTCAAGTTAGCATTTCCAGTTCTTAGCAGGTCAGTGACTCAAGGCCAGACAAATTTGGGCGGTTGGCCACTTATAAGAGATGACAGCGCATCTGGGTTGATGCTTCGCCTTGCCAATGACCACAGAAAGACTGGAATCCAACCCCAGCAGATCCATTGCTGGGGTACTGTCATGTGTGGCAAATGCATCCTGGTGTTTGTGGTAGCTTCCTGTGGTGGTTTCTTAGACTGTAGTTGGAGGCCTGTGCCTGGCTGGGGCGATGTTGGCCCAGATTCGCCATGCAGTGCGGCTGCGTCTGTGGTGAGCAATTGGAGGGGAGGTGGATTGCCAGGAATGCATGTGGTGTTTAGTCCTGCATGCTAGTGGTCGTGGTCACTATTGTTGCTGATGCCAAGTGTCAGCCCTTGGAGCACACTGGCAGAGGAGCTGGTTGGAGGAGCTGTGACTGTACGCCTACTCTGGAAACCCCGTTGTCTGGGGGTAGAGAGTGCTGGGACATGGGAGGACATGAGAAGAAAGGAGAGTTCAGGAGAGACCAAATGGGGAAGTTGGGCGGCAGGGAGGGTAAAGGGTGTTCCTGTTCAGGTGTTTCCTTTCCTTCCTCCCAGCTCTTCTTTTGTCCTCTGCACACTCCTGTTTTTTTCTCCAAACTCTTGTTTCTGATCTCATCATGAATCGGCTGTTGACCTGCCTCTCTATTGTTAACAGACACACTGTCTCCCAGGTGTTTCCCACTGTAAGACTGAGAATAACATGATGGGTAGGAGAGGAAACAGCCTTGGAGTCAGAAGTGGGGTTTGATGAGACAGCAATCTTTAAGCAGAGAAAAGAGAAAGTGGTGGGAGGCTACTGCTTGTGTCGGTGTCCACAGTCCTTTAGCACATTGTAGGTCCAGCACTTACTGAGACCAGTAATTGCAATGTCAAAAAAGACAGCTTTACCCCAAGTACCCTATCTTGCTGAGGTTTGAGAAAACTGTACTCAAAATGCCAGCGACTATCTAAAAACACCCAGCCACAATTCCCTGAATATAATACAAGAATAAGCCAAAAGCCATTTTTTTTTGCAAACTTTGCAATGTAATTGTAGAGTTTAATCTGTAACCAAGATACTTTCTTCATGAGGAGGATGAGTAATCTCTATCAGAAAGTGACAAAGCAAAAGAAAAATTTGAAAACATTTATTTCAAGAAGCAAGTTAAGTCCTGATTTAGTAGTTTTGTGAAATCATGTTAAAAGCAGAGAGTAACAGAATTAAATTTATTTAATAGTATTGTTGAACTGGCAACTCCAACTAATTTGGGGATGCTGATGGCCTCTGATATGTTGTTGAGCTTTAGGATAATTATAATTTCTGAGATAAAAGATATTATACTGGATGGGATATATTAAGATATTTATGTGTGTGCATGTGTGTGTGTGTGTGTGTGTGTGTGTGTGATATGACACATACTTTTTAATGCCATAATATGCACATTTGTATGCATTATAGAAAAACAAACAAAAACAAAACTCACCCTTCATGAATCCTCAAAGTAGGTAGGTTCAGGAGAGCTGTTACTTGTGGACAGAGAATGCTCAACAGTAAAGAGAAAAATGTCTAAGACTCCATCAGTTGGAGATTGAGTGACAGTAATAAGAGATAGGCTTGCTATTTCATAAGTAGTCCACCAATTTTTAAAAATCAATCTCTACAGATTACTTGGGGAACTGCTTACCTAAGATATTGTTGAAATTACTGGAAACATCTGGCTGCCAAGCATCCATTCCCCATAACAATTTCCTCTGCAGAGAGAACATTGTGTCCCTCCCATCCCCCACTCCCAAACTTTTTCCCCTTGCTTTTCAGGGAACTTGAGGTTTTCATGAGTTTGAGATGATACTATGACCAAAAAACAAAAACAAAAAAACAAACAAAAAAAAACCTGTTTCCTACCCATAGCTGTTTTCAGTGTTCTATAATTGTAATTGGTACATTGATTTCTGCATTGTTCTTTTTGAGCTTTGTAATGAGGTCATTCTGGTTAAAAGCGATTCAGATTAACATAAAGATCTTAAAAAACATTCCCACTTTGTCCTAAATGAAAACAACACTCCATGAGTCCTTTGGTTTGCCATAATGCAGAAGGCAGAAACTGAGTGAGTTGTTGAATATTATTAATCTTCATCATTATAGTCCAGTCAAATTGAAGGAGCTAAGGAGAAAATAACAGAAAAACTCTACTGGAAATTGCATTTTCTTTTGTTTTCTGTATTCTGCTCTTTGAAAGAGAGAATTAATAAATATAAAACATTAAAATGGAGAGATGTCCAGGTTAATATTCTGGAGTCAAAATCAATTCAGCTCAATGTCCTAAGCCTGTCACATCTAGAGCTTTGCTTCTGTACATTGAGAATTCATGTTCAGAATACTGACTTTAAAAATCTGTAGCAACCTAAAATAGGTAACAACAAATTCTATTAGAGAAGAAGCTCTCTTATCCTTCCTCCAGATAATCACCTCTGGACTAACCAATTCTCTCCTCATCTTTCATAAAACTCAGTGGCTGATATTATCTGCTTCTGAACTCTGTGGCAAGTATGTTGACACACTACTCCCACTGGTTGAATTGTATGTTTGCTAAGAGCCAGTTGTGTTTGCCCCTAAATCTGATTATGTCAGTTGTGCTTGTCCTTGTAACCACATAATTTAATTAAATATTATACAAACTGATGAACTAAAATACAAGAGAAAAGAGCTGTTGTTTCTGTTGCGTACTTTAAAGACTCAAGAGAGCAGTCACTAAAGAATTACTAACAAAAGATGGGAGGGCAAAACAACTAATTGAGAGAAAAAATAGTTTATCACCCCAGATTCTTTTCTGACATTAATGCACAATTGTCATTCAGTCTTTCATTCATTTCAAATTGGCAATCATGGAGACTGCATTTTTTTGTTTGTATGATTCCCACTGAACTGACATATTTCTTTCACATGTTCATTCATTTATTTATGCAACAAACAAATATTGACCATACAGTATGGCCTAGGACCCGTCATAGACATAGAATTCAAAGTCACTGGCCTTTAGGGACTTATTTGTAGTAAGGAAAGAAAGATACCTGAACAGCTAGTGGTAATATCACTAGAGTTTTGAGAACAAGTAAGATTTGGTCAGATAAAAGCACTATTTGTGAAAATCAGAAATGTGAAATAACTTGCTGTTTTGGGTGACCACTTGGTGTCACAGGGTCACAAAGCATGAGGTTGCAGTGGCCATGTGGTGATGGGTCTCTGTCCTGAACTCTGGAATTTTAACTTCATCCTGAAAGCCATGAGAAGTTGCTGAAGGGTTTAAACCAGAGTCAGAAGATCAAATTTGTGTTTTAAAATAATTACTTTGTCATCAATTTAGAATTAAAGACAATGAAGACCAATTAGGAGAATACTGTCCAGTTGAGAAATGATCAGTATCTGAACTAAGGCACTCTTCATAGTGAAATTGCATGTGAAGAGACAGAGACAGAGACAGAGAGAGAGAGAGAGAAACAGAGAGAGAAAGAGAGAGAGAATATGAGAGATTAATTCTATATCTAAAATTTCATCCTACCAGGATTTAATTCAGATCAATTATGGTCTTATCAGAATGTATATAATATTCTTTTATATTAAAATGCTCAATTGATATTGATTTTCAAGAACATTGCACTTAGATTTTAGGATACTATGGTAAGGAACAATTAATAAAATTATTCTAATAATACTTTAATTGACAAATTATCCAAATCATATATAAATAATAGCAATAATGCTTCCCATTTAGGAGAATAGTTAGTGCCTTAAAATCTGGTGCTTCTTATTGATCCCTCACTAGTCAGGTAACAGAGGTAGCCTTTTTAACTAAATCATTTCAAACTTTGTTTCCCTTGCTAACATGTAAGTGTATCCAGAGTACATTTTAGAAGTTGGTTTAATTGTGGGCTGGGCCACTGTATTTACACATTGTTATAGTCACAATAGTGCCTACATTTAAAATGGATTCCTGTCCACTGAAGCTCCAAATTGAATTTGTCAGAAAATATCAAAGGTGGGCTTGGAAAAGGAATACATAAAAGCCAGGGTAGGCTTGGGGTCATTAGTCTCCATTCCAGATGTGCTTAAATAGAGCAAGCCCCAGAATAAAACAAAATATACCATTCCACCAACTTGCAAACCTGATTTTCTAACAAAATACTCTTATATTCTCACTAAAACTGCTTAAAACCCTCTCCTGTGATAGAGAAAACCCTATTATGCTGAAAACCCCATGACAAGGTATTTTAAAAGCAGATGACAAGCTATATTGTTATATGTTGAGTGATTTTTGGGTCATTATGTCAATGCTAATTTTCAATGAAAAAAAATAAAATAAAATCATACTTCTGCTTTCAAGGTTGGTATTTAAATTTACTGGGAAATTAATGTGATTAAAGTAGGAGTCTGGACAATGCCTGCTCAGGCAACAGATATAAAAACTCCACTCTTAATATACAGTCAGTCTGAAAGTAACATCTTTACCCCTCTTAACTTCTCACTTTGTTAGCTACGTGTATATTGTAGAGTTGAAAGCTTTAGCACATCAACTAACAATGAACAACTTTTCATTATTCAAAGCTTTAGAGAAAGGTCTTAATAATTTTTCAGTTCTAAAGATGAGATTGTCACAAATGTCCAGTTACATAAGATCAGAATGAAGTCATTTGTAAGTCGAACATCTTAAAACTAGCAGAAACCACCCCAGACTCACTCTGTCCTTCTTTTTATTCATAACACTGTGCTGCAGGTAATTTTGAGGTGGCAGCACTCCATTTATTGTACAATTATGTCATGTTATTTTCCTATTGCCACAGAGCTGCCATGAAGCATGCTTCATATATGCCTGAAGAGCTTACCTTGTATGAATATTTGCATTAAATAAATGAAAATTCACCTCTTTCTACAGATATCATGCAGAGACACAAAAGTGCTCCCTGCTATTAGAAATGGGCCAGTACAGACTATAAAAATTGTAAATGAATTTTTGGTTGATTTGTTCCATTTGTATAAAATAGATTGAACATGCAGCTTTATGAAAATGTGTTTATTTAACCAGAAACCACAAATATTTTTAAGAACGCACTTTCCTATTTAACTCTTAATTCCTGGATTTTTTTTTATGAGTGTTCATAGTGATTTTATTGAACAGTAAGCTAAAATAAATGTGCCAGTGGGATTTGTTGGGGGTTTTTTTCAATAAAGTGTTTACTTGGGATGGAACATAAGTTTTAGAGCTGTGATTGATAGATGGTTGAAATAAAATGTCTGCAAAAGCAGACAGAGCAGATTCTGGGTGACTTCACTCTGAGTATTTAACAGCCCAAGTCAACATTAATTCTAATGGACAATGAAAAGCTCCCATAATAATTATATATATTTTATTCTGACTAAAAATTCCCACATGACCATACCTTTCTTTATTTGCAACCCCAGCAAAAGAAAGCTGCATCTTTTATTTATATAGTAATTGCATTACTATTCTGAAATGTTAAGAAACCAAATCAAAATGGCAATCTCCATTGTGAACACTGGTGCTTGTACTCTTTTCTCCACAAAGGAACGTAAATATACACATATACACATATATAGTATAATATAATACAATAATTAGTGTTTTGAGATAGAAATTAAGTAACAGCTGAGGAAAAAAATTGCATCCAGAGAAATGAAGTCAGAGTACAGATCCATTTTGGTTATCCTGTCGGTAATTCATGCTGGATAATCATGAGCCCAGCAGTTAATGACCTCTACTCTGATACATTAAGTCCAACCAAAGATAATGGTGTCCTGGGTAAATTAACAAACCCAGTGGTAAACTTGCTTCCAGTTCAGCAGGAGACAGTGTGCAAATTAACATTAGTTCTTAATAAGATCAGTGTCCTATAATCCACAGTTCTAGTGTTCATAATGCTGTTGCTTTTCAGGTGAAAATTTTTTCTCCTGAGAAGCCTTGCACGATACATTCTCTTGACAGAGATTGTTGTCATTCTATTCAGTCCCCTGCCTTAAAACTTTCTCCATTTTTTGCAGTTCCATGCTGTGAAGGCTGCTGTGAGTTGTTGAGAATGATTATTCATTTGTAAGCTTCTTTAATAACGTTTGCGTTAGATGCTGAGGTTCCCAGCAGAGTCAACAAAGAATTTGATTTTATAATTATAACCATTCTGCAAAAGTTATGGTCAGTATATGGGCCATCTTGGTAGAATTTACTAATCACCACTTAATTTGTCTTTATCAAACAACATTTATATTTTGTTAAATAAATGGACACCCCATGGACAAGTAGGCACTGAGTTATTTTGTAGGACATGGGGTCTCTTCTGTGTCTGTGTCTGTCCTCAGTTGTATTTGCAAGAGGATAAGACCTGCAACAACAGATAAGAGTCATTTTAAGAATCTACTTTAAACCTGTCTTTTACTACAGGGTTTGGAAAACTGTGTCTTCTTTAAAGCAATTCTTCAGAAGTCTGTGATACAGATGATTCTGTTTGCACATCTGCTATTTTATTTGAATTGGATATATTTGGCTTTCACAGCGTACTGCTAAAAATCATATTTGGGGTATTAGTATTTCAAATAGATAACACTTAAGCACCTAAACAAATATCTATGTGTGTGCATATGTGTGTGTGTGTTTGTGTACATGTGTATGCATGTGTGTCTATATGTGTGTACAACCACTTATCTTAGAATTGAAGCGCCTGACAATGAAAGTTTGATGCGTATTTGGACGGCTTTGGGAAGTTTGGGATACAACTTCTCACACGTTATCTGTCAAAAGTTTTGTAAGTAAAAAAAGTTAAATACATGGATCTTGTCTGAAGAATCATCACTGTAAAATGTTTGTCTTTTGTGACACATACTATTATTTCATGATTATGTTAAAATACTCTTAAAGAGTTTCACATGTTAACCAGCTACTAAGAATGCCTTAATAGAGTACTAATTTTTGTTAGAGGTGTCTCGACAATTTGAATTTTATATGCATGCATTATGTTTTCTTAAAATGGGAAAATTATGCATCTGAAGGAATCTGTCTAGAATAATGGGGTTCTATAGAGGTTACTTTAATCATGTTCTCCAGCAGTTATAGCTGTTTTACATCTTATTTGCAACAAAAGGGAACTCTAATTATCTTCAAAAAGAGCATAAAATGGTGTGCCTTGGTGCTGATGTAATGTTGATTTCTGAATGCTGCTGATAGGAACTGACAACTAAATGCGTGTCACACTTTTCAGAAATCAGCCATAGTGACAGGATAACCACCTTTTGTGACCTAGGAACCCAAAGGGGGAGTATATATTTGCCTCTTAAGTAGAAACAATTTTCAGTCTTGCTTTATTTTAAATAAAAATATACTTGTCCATGGGTTAAAAATAATATATTTACTAATGTTAAATCTTATTTATGTGATTCAAGTTTTAGAAGCCACCTACTATAAATTATTCTCAGCTCAAATCATGGGAGAGGAGAGTTGCCTAATCCTCTGACCATCACCCCCCATTTCCTTGTTTTTCTGTTTGTTTTATTTTGGTTTGTTTGTTTTGTGGCTTACAGACATAGGTGGATATATGAGGGCTATCCGGAAAGTATCCAGCCATGTAATATGAAAAATAGAGGCATTAATGGCTAGATTTTTTTTATGGACAGCCTTTGTATATTTATGCCCAGTACTAGAGTCATGCATATATGATTAACATGTGCTTGCAGTTTTATTTCCAACTCACACCAATCTCATTTATAAATACAAATGAGATGCATATAGCCTATTACAAAATATTAAAATTAGAATTGAAAAGAAGATTGCACGTTTTAAGTCTGGCTGCAGTACTCATGTTATACAGTGCTTGTAAGATTGAACTGGTCTACAGTGAGCCTCGGATATGAAATTAATCAATGCAGGTCTGTAATATGCTGCAAATAACCAACCTGCACCACGGGATTTGATTTAAGCTTCACATTAAGCGATGGTGAGCCGGTCTAAGAAAGAAGTCATAGTCATCCACACATGGCGTGTTCAAATATACAAAATTCAACCTCAAAACTAAGGTTGAATCTTTGTGGACAATAACACCCATACTTTATACTTAGACAGACATTTATGCACAACAATGACATGATATCAGGTCCTATCGCTTCTATCTGTCTTTATTCCTCTCCCGCTTTGAGTCGGAGACTTGAAAGTGGGCCAGAGATAAAGAGCAGAAGAGACATTTTCCTATATCATATACACAGCTACACAGAATGTATTTTCATTATGACCACTTAGATCTGAGCAAATTTTCAGTGAGCTCTGAATTTTGAACATACAATATACATTTATAACTCAACTATTAACAGAGTGGATTAATCTACTTTTGGAATTAATTTGGCACTCTCTCCTTCCCTTTGCCCACTTAGCTTTCAAGTTTTCAATAATACAACTGAATTATAAAGAGTCATAGTAGGCAGAAAGATGGAGAGAAATAAAAATAGAAAGAGGAACTGGGAGGGAAGCAGAGAGGTATGAGATATATATATATATCTGCACTGAAGTTTGATAAATATATAAACATGCTCAAATAATTACTTGTTTTTAAGATTATGTGCACCTTCCACTACAAATTATAGTAAATCAAAAGTGGCTATAAATAAAACTGTTTAAGCAGATGGTATAATTCAAATGAATTTTTCCATTCATCCAACAAAAATTACAAGTTTTCTTTTCTTTCCAGCTTTATAAAGATGTAATTGACATAGAACATTGTGTAAGCTTTAGGTGTATGTGATGATTTGTATATACCACAAAATGATTACCACAATAAGGTTAGTTAGCACCTCCATCACCTCACAGAGTTACAATTTACGTCGATGTCTCTTCAGGTTTTGAGGGCAAGGCAGACAACAAGACAAACCAGAGTCAACATTGTCATTGGGAAGATACTGGATATAATTTAAAGTTGAAGGGGAAGTACAGGGTGCTCGATGTCAAGGAAGATACCCTTGAGGAAATCACCACAGGCAGCGGCAGGAGTGTTAGTAGCAGCTGCGGATAGAGTGTGGTAGAGGGAGTGATGCTGAACCCAGAATTGGCCGTTCTAATCCCCTTGGTGGTGAGAGCAGTAATACTCTTCTCTTTGCTTCTCAGTTTAAGGAGAGTTTCTTGGATGGTCTGTGATGATAGAAAACCAATTGCTCTACTACTGTCCAAAATAACCAAAGAAATGAATTTCTTTTTACTCTTATTGTTAACATAGACTTTGAAATATAAAAAGACTAACACAAACAGTTTCTAACTGTGCGACTTGGAGTGATTTAGCTAGAGATTCCATTTCCTCATTTGTGAAATAGAGATAAAACATACCTTACCAGGTTTCTGTGAAGACTAAAATACATACAGCAGCATACCTAATATACAATATACACTCAGAAAAACACATTCTTAATACATTGAGTTTAATTAAAAAGATGTTTCTGGAAAAGATTTGGAGATACAACAGAAGAAAATAAGAGCAAAGACATGTAATGAAGAAAGAGACGACTCCCATGATTCTGCTACCTAAAAATCCTTCATAGAGAAATCAATATTTTTTTTTCAGTACTCACTTCTATGACTGCACCATCTGGTTTCAGCCTGTGAAATTTATTTTTTTAAATAATTTTTACATTTTTAAAGTACAGTTGACATAAAATATTAGCTTCAGGTATACAACAGAGTAATTAGATATTTATATAACTTATCAAGTAATCACCCCAGTAAATCTAGTACCCATCTGCCACAGTATATAGCTATTACCATATTATTGACTATATTTCTTGTGCTATATAGTTTACTGTGTTAACTGTTTTGGACCTCTTAATCCCTTCTCTTTTTTCACCTTTCCCCCAAAACACCCTCCCCTCTGGCAACCATCAAAATGTTCTCTGTATCTATGAGTTTGTTTGTTATGTTTGTTTAGTTTGTTTTTTAGATTCCACATGTATACATAAGTGAAATCATAGGTGGTATTTGTATTTCTCTGTCTGACTTATTTTACTTAGCATAATACCCTTTGGATCCCACCATGTTATTGCATGTGGGAAGATCTTGTTCTTTTTATGGCTGAGTGATATTCCATTGTATATATGTACCACTTCTTTATTTGTTCATCTATTGATGAACACTTAGGTTGCTTCCGTATCTTGGCTATTGTGAATAATGCTGCCACGAAAATATGGATGCACATGTCTTTTCAAATTAGTGTTTTGGGTTTCTTCAGATAAATACCCAGAAGTTTAATTATTGGGTCATTCTTTCTCTCTTGTTATAGCCTTTGATTTAAAGTTTATTTTGTCTGGTATAAGTATTGCTACCCCAGCATTTTTGTTTGTTTCTATTTTCATGAAATACGTTTTTTCATCCCTTTACTCTATGTGTGTGTCCTTCAATCTGAAGTGAGTCTCTTGCAGTCAACATGTGTAAGGATCTTGTTTTCTTATCCATTCAGGCACCCTATGTTTTTTTATTGGAGCATTTAAATTACACTTAAAGTAATCATTGATATGTATGTAGCCAGGTTGATGGAGACTCAGATATGGTACCCATCTGTGTGTGCAGGCTAGGAAAGGGGAGGGTTCAGCAAGGTGTCTCCCAGCACTTCTGTCTGAGAGAAAGCTGCCCCTCCAGTCCTTGCTCTGAAGCCAGACAATTCAGTTTCTCCTATATCCCTGGGGTCTTTCAAGCTGCTTCTCCAGCACAGAAGTTCAGAGCAGTTGGTTAGCTAGTAACTTCATGCATGGGCCCTTTAAGAGGAATGCCTGGAAATCCAATAACCCTCTGTATCACTCAGCCACAATCTCCTTTGGTTTTCACAACCAGAAGTTGTGGGGACTTCTCTTCCCAGCACTGAAACCCTGGGCTGGGGAGCCTGGTGTGACCCTGGGACCCCTCGCTCCTCAGGGCAGACATTTACAGCTGAGATGTCCCTCCCAAGTTTTAACTGCCATGTGTGAAAGCTGTTCATGCCTCATCTCAACTCCTCCTACCAACCTGTGTGGCCTTTTCTGTATGTCTTTAGTTATAGGACTGCCGTTTACCCAGACTTCAAGTGATTCTCAACGATAATTGTTCTATAGTTTAGCTGTAATTTTGAAGTGATCATGGAAGGATGTCAGCACAGCATTTACCTACTCTGCTATCTTGACCAGAAGCCAGCCCCTGGAATTGAAACCTTTCCAAGCCAGATGCCTTTATCCTGCATTTGGTTTTGCTTTTCCCTCACTAAGCATGGGTTATATAATAATTTCACCAAACTTATTCTATGGGATAGTAATGCATGTTATATATGTAAAAGAAAATCAAAAGTGTTCTTGGCTACATACATTTAGGACAGTCTGGCTAAATGAAGCCGAACATGTCTGAGAACTTTTTATTACACTAATGTGCGTTGCTTGCCCTTCACCCCAGTCCGAGAGGCAGACATGGTGTATGTTATTTTCTAAGTATTCTTGAAATATCAGAGCTTCTAGGAAGATTCTCTTTCTCAAGAGAAACAAAGCTCTCTTTGCTTCCCCCAGAGACTTTAGTAAGGTGTCTCTTCTTTTTTCTCTTTCACATACATGCATACATTTCTCTTGAGAGAAAAATGGTTATTAAAAGTTAAATGATTCTTAAGATAGAATGGTACTGGTATGAGGAGAGAAACACAGATTAATGGAATCAAATTGAAAATACAAAAATAAATCCTCACGTTTATGGTCATTTTGACAAGGTGGCCCAGGATAATTCACTGAGGGAAAGAACAGTCTTTTCAACACATGATGCTGGGACAATTAGCTGTCCACATGCAAAAGAACAAAGTTAGATCCCTTCCTTACACCATGCAGAGAGATTAAGTCAAAGTAGTTCATAGACCTAAATATCAGAGCTAAAATGATGGAACCCTTAGGAAAATATTTAGGAACCAATCCTTATGATTTGGGGATAGATTCTAAATTGGGCATTATCAAAATAAAAAAATCTTCTATAAAAAGTACCATGAACAAAGCAAAAGGATAACCCACAGAATGAGAGAAAGTATTTACAAATTATATATTTATCAGGAATTTGTATCCAGAATATATATAAAAACTCTTTATATATTCCATAATAAAAATACCAATTAAGCTCATTTAAAAATAGGCAAAGTAGTTAAATAAACATTACATCAAAGAAGATAAATAAACACCTAATAATTACATGAAACGCAAATGAATACCACAATGAGGTGCAACTTCACATCTACTAGAATGACCATAATAAAAAAGACACAATAGAAAATGTTGACAAAAATGTAGAGAAACTGAAATCCTTATACATTGCTAGTGGCAATATAAAATGGTGAAACCACTTGGCAAAACTATTTGGCCATTCCTCAATAAGTTAGACATATTTACCATATGATATGACAGTTTTACTCCTAGATATATGCCCATGAAGTATAAAAACATGTATCCATACAGAAATTTATATATGAATGCTCATAGCTACATTATTCATAACAGTCAAAAAGTGCAAACAACCCAAATGTCCATTCACTGTTGAATGGATGAACAAAAATGGTATATCCACACAAAGGAATATTAGTCAGGAATAAACAGGTATGAAATACATACAATAACTTCGATGAATCTCAACAACATGTAGCTGAAAAGCTGGTTGCACATACCACATATTGAATAATTCTATTTATATAAAATGTGCAGGATAGGCAAATTTAGAGAGATGGAAAATAAGTTAGTGTTTGCCTAGGGCTGTAGAAGAGTGAGGGGGTGTGGGAAAGGATTGCTATTGGATACAAGGTTTTCTTGGGGATAATGAAAATGTTCTAAAATTAGATTGTAGTAATGGTTGCACAACTCTAAAAATACTAAAAATCATTGACTTGCATAATTTTAATGGGTGAAAGTTATGGCATGTCAATTACACCTCAATAAAGCTGTTTAACAAAAAAAGACTAGATGGCAAAAAAAAAAAAAAAAAAAAAGTAATTGAAGGATTCTGCTCGCCCAGGGTAAGATTCACCAGAATAAAAGTCAGCCTTCCGTAATTTTCTAAAAATAAGAGTAATAATAGAGAAATACAAAACTAAATATAACCAAGATTTTAAAAAACACTATCAAGTTTGAGTTAATTACAAAAATAATTTGCATATTTAAATCTGTATATTCAAATTTATGTACACACACACAAAAAAAATATACTCTTGGTGATCACTACTACCTACTCACCGTCATTTCATCATTCTGACTAAAATATGTACTTCTTATAGCTTTAATTTTGCATTTCATAGGTTTTTATTGCATAATTTTAGGAGAGTGCTAGAGCCTGTTACAAACCAAAGAAATGGTTCATACTAATCGGGATTATCAAATTTATATCTCCAAAATTTAAGATATATGTAAATGTAAAAGAAAATATTTTATATCATTTCTGAGTGCTTCTGTAGGCAAAAAATATTTATTACTGCTTATCTGGGAGTAATACCTCTTAGAGAAATTTTGATTCAATCACTTGACAGGCCTCTCTTTTGGATAATTTTGCATAATACATTAAAGAAAACCTATGTTGAAATCTGTGAAGCTAATCACTTTTTTAATGACTTTTAGGTAGATTCAAGGAAAAACAATTTTAAATTGAGGGTTTTAGATAATTTTAAAACATTATTGTTAGGTTGTTATTTAATCCAGATGGGATTAATATATAACAATAATAGAGAATTTTATCTTCTATTGAATTATTTTCAGTTTTATTTTAAATAGCTAATACTCTTGAAATAATGCAGGTACAGACCTAAAGAAGGGGGTGGGGGGAATGGATAAACTGGCAGGAAGTAGCTGTGTTTGTGTTTCCCTAATGGCAATGATGTTGAACACATCTCATGAATTTGTCATCTGTATATCTTCTTCGGTGAAAGGTATTTTGGTTTCTGCCTACCTGCTAATTAATTTTTTTGTTGTAGAGTTGTGACATTTCTTTCTTCTAGATGCCAGTTCTTTGTGATTTGCAAATGTTACTCCCAGTCTGTAGTTTGTCTATTCATTCACTTAATAAGGTTTCTTATGGAGAAAAAGTTCTTAATTTTGATGAAATTATAACTCTTTGCCTGGTCCAAATCCTAAAGATCTCCTATGTTTCCTTTTTTTTCTGAATATTATATAGTTTAACATTTTGAATTTAAATCCATGACCCATTTTCAGTTAAATTTTGCATCAGGTGTGAGACTTAGACTGTGATTTATTTTATTGCCTTTGATTATCTAATTGTCCTAATACCATTTGTTGAAAAGGCTGTCTTTCCTCCATTCAATTGCTGTTGCACCTTTTTGAAAATCAGTCGGGCACAGTCCTGTTAGTCTATTTCAGGATTCCATATACTGTTGTATTCATCTATGTGTCTAGATTACTGTAGCTACATAAGTACTAAAATCAAGTAGATTCTCCCACCTTATTTTTTTTCAAGATTGTATTAGGTATTCTCTAGTTCCTTTGCTTTCCATATAAGTTTCAGAATAATTTTGTCTATATTTACAAAAAAATAGTTGTAATTTTAACATAATGAATTAAGCCTGTATATAAATTTAAGAGAATTGATCTTTTTTCTTTATGTTAAATCTTCCAATCCATGAATACAGTATGTCTCTTATTTACTTAGGTATTTTATTTCTTTCATCAGCATTTTGTAGTTTTCTGAGTACAAGTCCTGTGCATGTTTTGCTAGATTTACTCCTAAGTATTTCTTTTCTCTCTTTTTCTTTGAGTGATTATAAATGATGTATCATTAATTTCAGTGTCCTTGTGTTCATAGATATATAATACAACTAATATTTGTATATTTATTTTATATCCCATGATCTTGATGAATTTACTGACTGGTTCTAGTTGTTTTTGATTTTTAGTTTCCTTGGGATTTCCTATGTATAAACTCATGTCACATGAAATAGGAAGAGTTTTATTTCTTTCTTTGTGACTTCTGTGCCTTTTTACTTTTCTTGCCTTTTGTGCGAGCCAGAACTGCTAGCACTATATTGAGTAAGAGTGGTGGAAATAAATATTTTTGCCTTGTTCTTAATGTGATGGAGAAAGTATTCACTCTTTAACCATTAAATATGTTAGCTATAGTTTGTATATAAATGCTTTTTATCAAGTTGTGGGATTCTACTGTGCTCTCATTTTTCTGTGATTTAAAAAATTTTATGGGGATTGATTTTTGTCAGAAATGCTTGTTATGTATCAGTTATGATATTTTGACTTAATTAATATGGTGATTACATAGGTTGATTTTCTTTTTAATATTGACTAGTCTTACATTTCTGAAATATACTCTACTTATTCATGATGTATAATTATTCTTATATACAGCCATAGGGCTATTCAAGTCACGCATTTCATATTGTGTAAGTTATAGTAATTTGTGCTTTTCCAGGAATTGGTCCATTTTATTTAATTGCCAAATACGTGTATGTGGTGGTGTTTGTAGTATCCCCTTATAACTTTTTTGCAGGGTCTATAGTGATATTCCCTATTTCATTCATGGTATTGGTGGTTTGTCTCTTCCCCTATTTTACTTTGGGGAAGATTCATTAATTTTATTGGTATTTTTAGAGAACTAGCTCATTGTCTCATTAATTTTCTCTATTGCTTATCTACATTTAATATTATCGATTTTTGCTCTTGTCTTTATTATTTCTTTTCTTCTGCTTGCTTTGGGTTTATTTTACTCTTATTTTTCCAGTTCTTGAAGTAGAACCTAAGATTATTGAGACTTTCCCTTTTTTCTAATATATTCACAGAATGCTATAAGTTTCCCATCTCAGTATTGCTTTATCTGCGTTCCACATGTTTTGATATGTTTCTTTTAATGTTATTCAATTAGGTGCATGTTTATTTCATTGAGTCTCACTCTTTAACTCATAGATTATATAGAAATGTATTGTTTATTTTCCAACTATTTGAGATTTTCCTGTTATCTTTTTGTTATTAATATCTAGTTTGGTTCTATTGTGGCCAAAGAACATACTTCATATTATTTCAATGCTTTTATATTTTTGTTTTATTGACCAGAATATGGTCTATCTTGGTATGTATTACGTGGACACTTGAATATGCATTCTGATGTTTTGGGGTGGAATGGTTCTATAAATGTTGATTAAATCTTGTTGATGGATGGTGTTGTTGTTCTTTTACATCCTTGCTGATTTACTGCCTGGTGATTAAATCAATTATTGAGAAAGAACTGTTAATGTCTAAGTATAATACTGGATTTCTTCATCTCTCCTTTCAGTTCTATATGTTTTTCCTTCATGTATTTTCTGTTCTATTGCTTAATGCATACACTTTTAGGATTGCTATTTCCTTAGTAGATTGATGCTTCTATTATTGTATAATTTCCTTCTCTGTCTCTGGCAATTTCTCTTGCTCTGGTATCTATGTCATCTGGCATGTATATATAGCTACTCCAGTTTACCCCTGATAAATGTCTACATGATGTATCTTTGAATAATTTTTTTTTTACTTTTGACCTGCCTATATTGTTATATGCAAACTGAGTTTCCCAGAGATTGCATATAGTTGGTATGTTTCTTAAATCCATTCTGCCAATCCCTATTTTTTAATTGTTGTATTTAGATCATTAATATTTAATGTGATTATTGATATGTTAGGGACTAAGCCTACCATTTTATTTTATTTTTTTGTTATGTTTTCTCTTGGAGGCTTTAATTGGTCTATTTTGTTTTAACTGCCTTCCTATGAGTTACCTAAATATATTTATAACTACATTTATTTATCTATAGTGATTTTGAATGTATCTTTCTCTAGCTTTGGGTATTTATATAAATATATACTTTATCTAAGTTTATGTGTGTCATCATTTTACCATTTTGAATGAAGTGTAGAAACCTTACTTCCCTTAATATCCCTATATTCTCCATCATGTATACCATAATAGTCTTAAATATTTATCTTACCTGCATTTAAAACTACATCAGACATTGTTATCACTTTTGCTTCAGCTGTGAAACATAATTTAGAAGACTCAAGAGGAAAAGGAAAGTCCATTGTATTTACCTACATTTTTGCTTACTCTGTTTATTCTTCCTTTCTGGTATTCCAAGGTTTCTTTCTTTATTGTTTTCTTTCTGTTTAGAGAATTTCTTAGCCCTCCTTGTAGGGTATATTCACTGTCAACAAATTCTCTTAGTTTTCCTTAATCTGAGAATATCTTGATTTTCCTTTCATTCCTTTAGGATATTTCTGCTGGTGAAGGATTCTGATTTTATAGTTTTTGTTGTTTTGTTTTTTTTTAGCACTTGAATCATGCTGTGCCACTTCTTACTGGCCTTCATAATTTCTTAGAGGATGAGAAATATACTCAAATTGTTTCCTCCATGTATGTAAGGTATCTTTTCTCTCTGATTGCTTTAAGATATTTTATTTTTCTTTAGTTTTCCTAAGTTTGATAATCATGTGTCTTCTTTGTTTGGGTATATTCTGTTCAGATTTCATTAAGCTTCATATAGATACATAGATTAATGTCTTTTGCTAAATTCGGAAAGTTTTCAGCCGGTATTTCTTTGAGTACATTTTAAGCCCTTCCTTCTTTCTCCATTCCTTTTGAAATACTGACAAAGTGTATGTTAGATCTTTTACTATAATCCCACAGATCCCTGAGGATTTGGGAGTTTCTTTTAGCCTATTTTTTCTCTGTTGTTTAGATTAAATAAATTTAATTGTTCTATCTTCAAGTTCACTGATTTTTTTTCTCTCTCCTCTTTATTCTGCTATTAAGTACAATCACTGAATATTTTAGTTCAATTATTTTATTTTTCAGTCCTAAAATATGTCTTCTCTTTGTATTTTCTATGGCTTTGATGAGACTATTTTTCTTATTTGGTTCAAGTTTGCTCATAATTGTACATTGAAGTATTTTATGCTGATTTCTTTAAAATATTTGCCAGAAAAGGCTAATATCTTTCTTTCCTTGGTGTCATCATCTATTAATTTTTTTATTATGTTTGAAATCTTCCTCAGATTTGCTATGACAAATGTTTTTTTAATTGAAACCTTGGCATTTTGGATATTGTGTTATGAGACTCTAGATCTTATTTAAATCTTTGGTTTAGGTGGAATCCTCTGAGACTGCTCCGGCAGGCAAAGGAGGAACAGTGCCTTGTTACTGCCAGGTGCAGCCAGAAGTCCAGGTTCCCAGCCTGGCCTCCATGGACAACCAAGTTGGGGGCTCTTCATTATTACTGAGTGAGGGTAATTATTCTGGCTCCGCAAAATGCCTCTGTCGGCTTCCCTGGCTTTGAGAAGTAGGAGTTACTCCTTAGTATTCTCCAAGTGGCCTTCACTAACACCATGGTGTGGGTTGCCTCATTAGCAGCGGGTGGTGGTAAAAGTCTGGATTCTTCATTAGGCTTCCTCTGACAACGTATCAGCAGGGAGGGTGAGGGACATCTCATTAGTGTGATGAAGGTCCAGGATCCCACCACCTAGTCTCTACAGATACCAGAGCAGTGGCGTGGCTCACCACTACCTGGCAGGGATGGAAGTCCAGACTCCCTACTCGGACTTTACTCATACTACCCCAGCAGGGAAGGGATAGTGGACATTTCATTATAGCCTGGCGAGACTGCCAGTCTGGACTCCCCACTCAGCCTTGCTAGTATGGGTGAGAATGGGAGTACAATTGTTTGTTTGTTTGTTTCCTGTGGTGTTGGGCTGTGGTAAAGAAGTTATTTTCTGAAAGTTTTCATTCTTACAAGGCACCCCAAAATATCTTGCATGTCTGCCTTCTTCTCTCCAGTTTTCAGAGACTTTGTGTGTTAGTTGTACAAATCATGTCAAGGATTTTACTTGCACTTAGTGATAGGAACCAAAAAATATGTATCTACTCTATGTTCCCCAAAGCAGAATTTTCTCTGGTATCCTTTAAGAAACTGCTAAAGTATTTTCCAGAATAGCTAGCTTTACCATTTACACTTTCTCCAGCAACATATGGAAGGTCTACTTTCTCTATATCCTCTCCAATATTTGGTGTTATCACTATTATTTATTGTAGCTGTTCTAATAGATGGTAGTAATATCTCATCATGGTCTTAATTTGCATTTCTTTGATAGCTAGTGATATTGAACATCACTTAATGTAATTATTTGCATCAACATATGCTTTCTGATGAACTGTTTCTTCATGCCTTTTTTCCATTTTCTATTCCATTTCAATTTAACTTAGATTACCAAAAGAATGAGTTTTAACAATTATTAGGCCAAGTTCTGTTAAGAATACTGGGAAATATAGAAGTGGGACAATGTAGAAGTGGGGCAACAATATTATTTATTATCTACTTATGCCAGGTATAATTTTACCAAAAATGGATGATTTGTTAGCAACTCTAAGATTTCATTAGAGGGCCAGTCCTCTGTTTTATAGCGTGCAACCCTATATTTCTAAAAATTTTGAAAACCTAAAAAACTTGTTTTAGTTAATGCTACCTTTAATCCTTAATTTTACTAATGCTGCTAAACATTCTCAGGAAAAGTATTACTGTAGCACATACATGCACTTTGGTTTAGTCTACTTATGCTTATTGTAGGAATCTGTATGTACTGAAAAATCCACATGTGCTACAAATTGGTAATTTGGTCTATAGGCTATACTCCTATTCCAATTTGACTAGGGATATTAGAAAATAATATAATGGATTAGCTTAATTTTCTAACTTTTTAAAACTTCTCTTCCAAATTGACATGCTATTGAGCAGAGTTGTAAATAAAAAGATAATAAATAGTAACAAAAAGGAACAGTAAGAGATATAACTAATCCTCAAACTCAATAGTTGACATTATTTAAAAACTGATGCTTTTTAATTTGGGTTTTGAAGAATGATGAATGGAGCATTTCTTAAGTTGCAAGATGTTTTGAGAAAAATACATCTTACAAGTTGGTTTTTGGATGTCATATTTGTTAACATTACATACTGAAGAAAACCTCACAACTTGTCAAATTCCTAACACCCATGTGACTCACCAATATGCAATTATTTATATGAAACATCTAGCATAACCTTTCACTCAATTCCACTGTGAAATTAACCATCTCTGAAAAAGTCAAATCAAGTTTTTAAAAAGGTCATCTAAATTTTATGAACATGTAGTTACTGCAAACATTCCAACAACCGATAAAATTCAGGGTGTCAAAATATTTTTTCAATTTCTGTCGTTTAGACAAAAGTATGCCTAATCACATCCACATAAGACTTCTTGGATTTAGGGAAACGTTGGTATTAAATATTAAAATTCTTTGTTGTAGGGAATTGTTCTATGCATTGTAGGGTATTTAGCAGCATCCTTGTACTTTACCATTAGATATGAAATCCCCCTCACTCCCTTCCCCCAGTTATTATAAGCAAAATTGTATTTATTAATTTGAAATGTGGATTATGTACAGTTCTGCTTCTATTGTCTATCAATTTATTATATGCCAGACATTGTATATCTAAAATCCATACACTGTCTACATGGTATTCTTTTCTATCAGAGAAAATTAAATGTTTCCTCTGTTACAAATATAGAATTTAGGGTAAGGTAGGGCTGGAGGGTTTATCGTCTCAGTACAATCTGGGCCTAGTTTGCATTGAGGCTGAGTTACAGTTTCGGTGAGCCTCAAGTCTCTACCTGGGTCATCCTGATTCCTAGGACATGGCCACTGGGGATTTCAAGCAAGAGCCTAATTTATTTTTGTATCTTCAGTTCTGAAAAACTGCAGGAATTACATCTGCCCAAGAGAGATTTGACTTTAGCTCATTAGCCTCACACTTCGTGGAACTTCAAATTTTGGTCTTGAGGGGAAGCTGACATTGTGTTTGATGCCCTTGGGTCTCCAATTTTTTATTCTAGCCCTACACAAATGCCAGAGTATCAGTTGGCTTCTTTATACCTCAGCAGCGGCTTTCTGCCAAATCCAAGTGTGGATTTTCAACCTCCAGCTACCCTTGACATTGATAAGGATTCTTAAGAACAAAGTACCTGTAGATTCTTAAACTTAATATCAATTTACAACTAATTCCAGAGATTTTGTCTCTTGTTCACTTTTTTTAAAATTAGGTCTTTGTTTTCTAAGCCCCATTAAAATAGAGAATATTTGACTCTTTCCATAGATTTATAATTTAGCTCTTTTGAACCTCAGAATTCAACAAATGCCTGGTGTCGGGCAGATGGCCTTTTGTTTAAGCCTCTTTAGTTCTTTCCGGTTTTGTCAGTGTAGCCTCTGGGATTGTTAAAAGTTTTGTTTGTTTCTCTTTTTTACCATCAGTGGCCCCGCATTTACTCCACACCCTGGTTCTTAACCTCAAGTCTGTACACAGTGGATGCTACAGGGAAAAATCAGCAGCCAGCTCATTTACTTTTAGGCCTTCTCTGAAAAGTTCTCATTGCTTCCACAGTTCTCTGATACTTTTAAAGTTATGAATTTTCTCTCTAATTCTGTCAGCTTTTCTCATTATTATGAGCATATGTGTTGATCCATTACATCTTAACTGAAAGCAGAAGTCAGCTTTTCTTCGATATATTTCATTAGTATCATTTGGTACGTGCTTGTAGCAAGAAAAGAATTTGCTTAGGTGTATTGTGAATATTATTATTACCAAGTATTTTTGTTCGAAGTTAAAGTTAGGTGATTTTCTAAATGCATATATTGTCTACTTCATTTAATTCTTAAAACAAATCCATGAGTAAAATACCACTATTAAAATAATTTTATAAATAGAAAAAAAATGAGTTTTTTGATCTTACCATTCCAAGGTCAATTAAATAGTGATTGGTGAATTGGATTTTGGGTTTGGAATATTAAACCATATTGCCTCTCACCAAACCCTTATAGGGTATAACGGCTTTCTGTCATTTTATAACTTTTTTATGTGAATTTTACTTTTCATCCCAAAATAAAATAAATTCATAAGCTGTTGCTACCAAATTTAATAATGAACTAATACCACTCTTACTTTAGGCATTTGAAAATATATTAGCAAGTTACATCAGTAACATATATAGTTTAAGCCTATGTGTAGCAAAATTACTGATACAAATTTTTTGAGTGTTTAGAAAATAGACCCAACATGTGGCATTGTCTTTTAAATCTCTGTTCATGCTGATTTCTGATGGTTTTGCAGAATATTGTGTTAGTTTTTAAGGCTAATGAGTTTGACTTAATTTCTTTACTCCTCTCAAACAAGTCTTTCCACAATGTGACTTCTCCCATGGGGTCCTTGCTAATAAATACTTTAATTGAACTGCTTTATTAAAACGAGTGTCTATATGATCATCAAGATGTACATAGAGATTATGAGTTCAAATGAGATTGGGGTAGGCAGATCCAGGTTTGATCCTGGTACCACATTATTAAAAACCCTGAAAACAAGGAATCCAAGTTCACACAAGATTAGTAAATATAATTAAATAAAACTTTGTTAAGTTTGCTTTCAGTAAATTAGTCACATTTTTTTTTCTCCTGCCATAACCATATATTTGAATCCCCTTACCTCCTTTTCTACCCTACTCCCCACTTTCCCTCTGGCAACTACTAAACTGTTGTCTGTGTCCAAGATTTTTTTTCTATTTTGATTGATTGTTTATTCTGTTCTTTAGATTCCACATATAAGTGAGATCATATGGTATTTGTCTTTCTCAGTCTGGCTTATTTCACTTAGCACGATAACTTCTAGTTCCATCCATGTTGTTGCAAAAGGTAAGATTTAATTCTTCTTAATGGCAGAAAAACACACAACCCAATTTAAAAATGGGCAGAAAACCTGAATAGACATTTCTCTAAAGAGGACATGCAAATGGCCAATGGACACATGAAAAGATGTTCAATATCACTAATCATCACAGAAATGCAAATTAAAACCACAATGAGATACCAGCTTACTCCTGTCAGAATGGCTATCATCAATAATTTGACCAACAACAAGTGTTGGGGAGGATGTGGAGAAAAGAGAACCCTGGTGCAATGCTGGTGGAACTGCAAATTCATCTAGCCACTATGACAAAACATATGGAGGTTCCTCAAAATACTAAAAATGGAACTACCTTATGATCTACCCATTCCATTCTTGGATATTTATCTGAAGAAACCCAAAACACTAATTCAAAAAAATATATGCACCCCTATGTTTATTGCAGCATTATTCACAATAGCTAAAATATGGAAACAACCTAAATGTGCATCAGTAAATGATTGCATCAAGAAGCTGTGGTACATTAACACAACAGAGTATTACTCACTCATATTTATTAAGCATAAAAAGTTGGTACAATATCCAAGCACAGGAAGCATAATGCTATTAACCATGTAGTAATTTCTATTGCTATGTAACTTGATAATTCACTGATTCCATTGAGCCATGTAGGAGATTGTCTAAGCTGTTGTCCTTATAAAGAATGATCTTTCATCCATATTTCATGAACAAAATAATAAAAAGTAAAATTTCTTTTTTTATTATATTCCATTGTTTTTTCCCAAGCAGTCACCACTATTCACAATACATTTTATTATGAGTAAATCTATCCCTTTATAATTTGTTTTTAATTTTATTTAACTTCATAATTACTTGTGTAATTCCATGTAAGTTGCAAGAGAGTACTTGCCTAACAAATCAAAATTTTAAAAGGGAACAAAATCTTCTTAAAAGAAACTTCCAGGTCTTCTTATATTTCTGAAAGTCTTTCTTACCATATTTATTTCTTATGTGTAATCCAAAACTAAATAACATCTAAACATTCTTATATTCAGATTCTGTATTCAATTCAAGCCTTGCAATGGCCATGGCTGTCAAAGATTTTATATTCTAAGACCAGGACAAAATAGTCATCCTTATATTTTCCTTCAGTCCCAAACTGAAAGCAGCCATCATTATTACAGCTTGAGAAAAGAAATTTGATAACTCTTTTAATTTAAATAACATCTCACTCAGTAAAGAGTTCAAAACATGGGGTGCTAAAAGAGGAGGAAAAAGAAAAGAATAGATGTTATTGGCATAAAGTAAATCAAGACAGCTCTCTTACTGGGAATCTACAGTGGGTAGATTCAGTTAACTCTAGCAAAGGAGTATGAATTACAAATTGATGATTACAGCATTCCCCCTTTATCCAAGGGAGATATATTCCAAGCCCCCCCGTGGATGCCTGAAACTGCAAATAGTATTTGAATCCTATATATACTATTTTTTTCTATATTTGTACAAGAGCTGTCCAAAAAAACCCAGCCATAAATCCCTCTATTTTTCATATTACATGGCTGGATACTTTCTGGGCAGCCCTCACATATCTATGATAAAATTTGGTTTGTTTAATGTACCTATGATAAAGTTATATTAGGCACAGTTAGAGATTAATAATAACTAATAATAAAATAGAATAATTATACTCTAACAAAAGTTATGACAACATGGTCACTCTCAATCTCAAAATACTGTATCTTATTGCACTGCACTCACGCTTCCTCTTCTTGTGATGATGGGAGCTGATAAAATGCCGTATAAGTTGAGAATTTCCACTTTTCACTTAAAGGAAGCACTTCATACTTTCTCTTTGGCATGTCCAAATTGCCAGCATCATTACTCTTGTGCTTTGTGGCTGTTATTAAGTAAAATGAGGATTGTTGGAGTACAAGCATTGTGATACTGCAATAGTTGATCTGATAACTAAGACAGCTACTAAGTGACTAATGAGCGAGTAATTTCTATAGCATGGATACGCCTGAGAGAGGGACAATTCTTGTCCCAGGTGGGACAAATGGCACAGCAGGAGATTTCATTATGCTATTTAGAACAGCATGATGCAATTTAAAACTTTTGAATTGTTTATATCTGGAATTTTTCATTTAATACTTTTAGACCATGGTTGGCTGCAGGTAACTGAACTGTGGAAGGCAAAAGCACTGATAAGGGGGGACTACTGTACATCCCTTTCCATTAATACTATTTCAATTTATGTGATAGTAGAATTGCTCACAAAAATACTTTTTTAAAATCATTATCACGTTTGGCTAGCTAATTAATGTAAAACTAAAAATGCCCATGAAAATCTTATAAACTATTATCAAATCTTAAGAATGTTGGCATTTATAGTTAATTTTACTTATTCCTATGTTTTGCTTATTAGGCAGAATCCAACCATAAAGGAAATTGGGCATACGAGACAGCAGTTAATATTTGGATCTCTTAAATTATCCCATTTTAATCAGTTAAACAAAATTTTGTCATATTTGCTTTGAATGGTAATAAGAATACCTTTTTACACTGTGAGTTTCTCAATTACATTTAAATGCTGGCTATACTTTCTCCTCATTCACATCTGACCCCTATCACCATTTTAAGCATACTAAAATAACAGTAATAATAATAATAATAATAATAATAATGAAGATAAATTAAAGACCCACAAATTCAGTACATCTTGGTTAAATTTCTTTTACTTCTAGATTGTTGTATTGAGGGAGGGAGGGAAATTTCTAAATGTTTCCATGCCTTTAGTCATTACTTTCCTGTCTCTCAAAGTATAATGTTGTGACCTATTGTGTGATTTGAAAACACTTGGAAAATTTCAATCTATACTAGAATTTGAACCATAAAAGAGAATAGGCCAGATAAACTTCCCTCCCAGAAATCTCCTTGGGCCCTATGCAAATGTCCCTACCTCTTTTCTCCTCCAATGACCTTTGGGTCACAAAAGTGTTCTTACCTTTTCTCCCAAGCTGAGAGCTACCTACTGCTTTGTATTTACATGACTATATTAACCACATAATTCTTTCTAAAACTGAAAGAGATTTGCACAATGGTAATTTTCTGTCTCCACAGAGATGTGGCTAGCCACAGTTAAATGGTAGACTTCTTTCAGTAAAAATAAAGAAATGAATATAGTTAAATAAATAAACATCACCTTTTTCGTCTATTCCTCCTGCTCCAAATCACACGATTCTTGTGTGCAAGAAATTTAGATGTTGTTAGGTTGCTACATATTCTATGCATGTTATCTGAGGAGAAGGTAAATTCTCATCTCAGTGCCACTTTAAAGATGCTACTTATTACTGTGTGGATCCAATTTAGTCTTCCCTGCCCAGAGGCAGCAATAGGGGATTTGCCATGGAACTGTTTCATACCCACAGATCATGTGTTTTACCAAAATGGTATGCACACATATATTGTACTTTGACTTCTGTTCTCTTTTAATCTCAATCAAAGCTCTGAATATAAGCATGGCCTCCAATTAATCAATTACTTGACCAGCAAAGAGGAATTTCATTGGAAGAACACTTCCATAGGAATGACCCTAAGCCTAGCAGAAGGAAATCCAGATAAAATGATATGAAATACTCTAGGTCCAAAGCCAGTAGACATGGCTGGGGGCTTCGCTCTGCCACTAACTGGGAGTAAGTCCGTGGTTTCCTGGGTCTCTATTTCTCATCTGAAATACAAAAGTTACCTTTTAGCTCAGAAACTCTCTGGTAACAGTAGTCATTTCAAGACTCATTTACGACTGCAGAAATTATGATTAGAATATAGTTTTTCTCCCTCGTAAATAAAAATTTTAGACTCAGATCCAGTTAGAGAAACAGAACCCTGGAAGGAGAGTTTTTCAGAATCTCTTCCTACTGGGTTTGGCCTTCATCAGTACCCATGTTGCTTATGGGGCTTTCTGGGTCCGAGAGGAGTTTGTCAGGAAAAATGAAGCTTCCACCTGCTTCATATTTCTGTAAGAGACTCTAATGCATCGGTTCACAAGCAGTGGTATGCATATCCTTGGGGGTACTTGCTGGGCCATTCAGGAGTACACGAAAAATAATCAGTAATGGCAAAACAAAACAAAACAAAAAACAAAAAAAAAACAAGTAAAGTTTAAAAATGCAATCATTAGTTATGGATCAATAAATATTAAGTTTGAATCACCATTAATGGAGACACTTCAAAATTAGATCACATTGTGAATGATGATTGGTGAGGACGTGGCTATGAACCCTTCCCCCAAACTGCTCTTCTACCAATCATTACACACAGTTTCAGAACAATCCATTTGCAATGTTTCTAGAACTTCCCCAAATGTATAAATACATCCGTAGCCAGACTGACCAGTTTAATTATTGACTGAGTAAAAGTAAATGTGTTGTCTTTAATTGTGTTACTTTTCAAGTAGTTTTGTTATTTAATGTTTAACATAGCTTCAGTTATTGTCAGTGATGGTCAAGTGTGTCAGTTATGGATCAGTGGTTGAAAACAAGAACAGTTAAAAAAACCAGAACTTGATGTGGATTATAACCCTTCTCAAAACATGTCCACAGCTACAAGTATATCCACCCTGGGAGATAGGAAAAAGATGTGTGACTCAGATACTGTTGCGGAAAGGCTCTACCTTCCAAATGTTGCGGAGGCTCTACCCTCTCACCTGTTGGAAAGACCAAGCAGCACTCGGAGTACTTGCAAGTTCAGGTTGTTTATTTTATGCCAGGTGGGATCAGAGGAGTTGTTTCCGAAGTCTGAGCTCCGAACAAAGGCAGGGTGGGGAATTTTCTAGCATAGCATTTCCATAATAACAGCAGTTGCCTGTAGGACAGGGCTGGCAGGAACAGTTGTTGAGGGAGAAAAAGAACCAGGAAGTGACTCTGGGGGTGGTACCGGACTAGGCTATCAGCCATGTTGGGAGGCAATATTTCTCCACAATACTACACATAAGAAAAGGAAATACTCTGAAGAGTTTATTAAATATGGGTTTTCCTTTGTAGGGAAAGGTGACTGTCCTAAGGCTTTGTGTGTTGGGTGTAGGGAAATGTTATCCAATGGTTGCATGAAACCCTCCGTACTCATGCAACATTTAGGAACTAAACATCCTATGTATAAAAACAAAGGAATATATTATTTTCAGCACTTGGAAAAACATCCAATGGATTCTTCCTAGTGAAGTAAAAGATGTTCTTGATGAGGCTGTAAAAGTTGTAAATTTTATTACGTCACAACCATGAAACTTCAGGTTGTTTAAAGTGCTGTGCAAAGAAATGAACAGCATTCCCAGCACATTCCTTTTGCATGTACAGTAAGATGGCTATCTCGTGGCAAAGTACTTACATAGATGTTTGAACTTAGACATGAAGACCATTGTTTCCCACTCACTCCAAAGTTTCAGGACAGTGATTGGCTCCAACATCTTGCATATTTGTCAGATTTTTTCTAGAAATAAATAAACTCAACTTGGGACTTCAAAACAGCTCAATCACTATATTCAAAGTAACCTACAAAATGGAATCAATGTTTAAAAATCTGGACTTCTGGTAAGCACGTATTGAAAAAAGTCAGCCTGAAGTTTTTGAATTCTGCACAGCTTCTTACCTGGGAATGACTGGAACCCATCCCAAAGTGTGAAAGAGAATATTGTTAGTCACTTGGAAGGTCTTAAAGTGTCCTTCTATAAGTACTTCCCTCAACATGGGAAAAAAGACAACTGGATTGCAGATCCCTTCAATGAAGAATTCCTCAAAGAAGCTAAACTATCCATCAATGAAAAAGAGCAGTTAATCAAACTTTCAATTGATTCTTCTTTAAATTCTGATTTTTAAAAGAAAACATCTTATTACCTTCTGGGTAGATGTCAGAAATATAAACAGCTCAATGAAAAGGCACTCAAATACCTCTTGTCATTTGCTAATACTGAACTAGTGGAGAGAGCTTTGTCTTCTTACACCTTCATGAAAAGTAAGTCCCGCAACAAGTTCAATGCAAGTCTGGATTTAAGACTGTATCTTGCATCTTTGGAGCCTGATTTCAAGAAACTAAGTGCACCAAAGCAAGCTCAGTGATCTCACTAACAATATTTCATTTAGCTAGTGATCTGCTAATAATAACAATTATTACAGACTTTTTAGATAACATAAGTAAATATTATTAATAATCCATTATAAGTTTGTTAAATACTTGGTCATTGTTATCAATATTTAACTGTTATAAATATTGTAAAATTAAAGGATTCTTCATTAACTTCAGCATTGGCTGGTAGTCTGTTTTTCAATTTTTCTGTAAGTATTTATTTTCCCAATAAGTGAAATATAAAGGAGAAATACTTTCAGATTTTAATTTATTAATAGATGCTTTTTTTAATTCAAAAGGTGGACTGGGTAGTTATTATTTATTAATGAAGCAAGAGAAACATAAGATTGAAGCACTAGAATAAACTGAAATAGACTTTTCTTTCCATCTAAAATGTAAAATATCTTTCTCCCCTCCTCTCATCTCCCCTCCCTTCCCCTCTCCACTCCTGTCCTCTCCTCCCCTCTCCTCTCCACTCCTCTCCTCTCCACTACTGTTCTCTCCTTTCCACTCCTGTCCTCTCCTCCCCTCTCCACTCCTTTCCTGTCCTCTCCTCTGCATGCCTGTCCTCTCCACTCCTGTCCTTTCCACTCCTCTCCTGTCCTTTCCACTCCTCTCCTGTCCTCTCCACTCCTCCCCTCTCTACTCCTCTTTTCTGCCCTCCCCTCCCCCATCCTCTCCTCTCTCATTTCCACAGAAGGCTGGAAATTCTTATGTTGGTACCAATAACGTTAGAAAATGTACAAATGTGTGAAGACCCTATATAACCATGTTTCCAAGCAGAGACTGTCATTGCAGTAGTTGGACTTGATGTGTTAAATGTTTATATATTTTATCTGTCACTGAATGCAGTAAATATCAACTCTGTTATTTGCAGTGTCTCATGATCTTGAAATGGCTGGAGGGAGAGATTGACCTTTGTTTTATTTATTGAAAAATACTTCCTAAACAAAATCGTCATTTAAAATATATTTCAAAGGAAAAGCATTTAGCTCACTTAGGAAATTTGAACAGGTACTTTAAACATCACTCAGTGTTAATTTGTTTATAGTTAAGCACTGTGGTAATTGCAAGTAATGCTATCATTTACATACTTGCATGTAATAACACCGAAAATTTTCAAAACCTACTTTACTCTAAGGACTACTTACTATAGTCTGTTTGCTGGAGTGCCCTTCTCTCTTTCTTTCTGTCCTCACAAGCCTCCAATAAATGCAGTTTTCATACACAAGGAAATTATGTAGCTGCAGTGTAGAAGATCTTCATTTTATTAATATGCTCGATTTTGTGGTTGTCAGTATTGCTATAATTTTACCTATACTCATTCATTACATCCAACATCATATCTATCTATCTATCTATTGCCTACTTTTCTTCACAGTAGCTTAAGTGTTTTATTTGCATTCTAAGTTATTTACTAGGGAGTAAATTTGATTTCATCATATAGAAAAAAGACAGAGATTAAGAGTAGGGCTTAGAACCCAACTCATCTATCTCTGATCCCAACTATAGGTTTCTATAAAACAATATGAACATCCATTGAGCACATGCTTTGTGCCTACAACTGTCCTATATGTTTTTTATGTATAGTGCCATTTAAAGCCCATTAAGGCAGCTGATATCAATCCTTCTGTTTTGCAAATGAGGAAACCCAGGTGAGGAGAGATTAAGTAACTTGCTGAAAGTCACAGGTTTGTAAGTGGCATAGCCCAGCCCTATCTCAGTGTACAAACCTCCAAAGACTTACTCTAAGCACCAAGTGATACTACAGCCCTGTCTATGTATTCCTGGTGTTTGGATCACTGATGTGCTCTCTTACATGCATTTCTTTATTTTTTATGCCAAACATGTACTTTAACATGATGTATGTGACTCTTTGAGCTTCAGGGTCTATGAGAATGTTGGGAATTGCTAGAAATGATAGCGTTTTCCAGGAGGAGAGAAAGCCTTCTTATAACCAGAAAGCATTTTGACATAAGCATTTCAGGTAAAGTACCCAAAGAGATCTCAAAAGAAAGAAATCTCAAACTCTAGGCTCTAGGACTGTTAAAATTTTTCGTATTCTATGTGAATATTCTCTTTCATACCTAGTTTTTATTTGTAGTTTGATATTTTTTTCCCTCAGAGAAGGCACTCACAGTTATAAACTTTTGGTCACACAAATCTGGATCCTCTCCCTACTTATCCTTTATTTTTTTCATTTGTTTCTTTTTGTAAATAAGTCATAGCATTTGTTTTATAGTTAGAAATATGCTAAATGCTAGGTACAAGTGGGACAGGCTAACTATGACCACAATTAGACTGCCTCTGAAGGTAAGTGATCATTGTAGGAGATATTGCAAGTGGATTTTTTTTTTTTTGAGATAGTAGAGTATAGCAAATGACCAAATGATTCTGAATTATCTCTTGTAATCTGGCATGATGGAAATTTACCTCGCCAAAAAGTTCTACCCTAATGCTAATTTTAATCCAACATGTGGCTTTCAGGCATTTTTTAAATTCAACTCACAGGAAGAAATACATATTACATTATTATCATGATCCACTGTTTTAGTCCATTTGAGAGGCTATAACAAAGTAGCACAGACTAGGTACTTTATAAAGCCCAGAAATGTATTTGTTATAGTTCTGGAAACTGGAAAGTTCAAAATCAAGGTGTCAGCATGGTGAGGTGAGGGCCCTCTTCCTAGTTCACATACAGTGCCTAGGGAGTTCCCTGGTGGTGTAGTGGCTTAAGGCTTCGGCGCTGGTGCTGTCAGTGCTGCGGCCTGGGTTCGATTCCCAGTCAGGGAGCTACCCACATGCCAAGAAGAAAAAAAAAACCCCACATACAGTGCCTTCTCATGTAGTCACATGGTGGGAGGAGCTAGGGATTTCACTAGGGAGCGTTTTATAAGGTACTAATCCCATTCACCTAACACTATCATCTTTGTTGGTCAGGATTTCAACATATAAATTTTAGGGACACATTTTCACATCATAACACCCATAAAATGGATTCCACAACTTGTTAATGGATGACAGATTTTAGTTTGAAAAACAGTGCAAGAACACACTGGCTCCTTCAAAAGAATTCTTTATTTCTACAAGGAATGCATGGACATGGGGAAATGGAATAATCTATTTGTTCTTCCTTGTCCAATCACTTCCCACATGTGAGATAGAACTAGCTATTCCAAAGAGAAACTAACCACTGATAATAAGGAGAAATCAGTCATGCAAAGTACTGATGAGGTTGTCATTGGTTTGTTGGTTCATTTATTAATTGGGAGTGAGGCTTTCTATAGCTTTTAGTGCCCATTTTACACAGGTGCCTCACACTGGTTTATCAGCTACATTGTCTAATCATCCACAGGAGGTTAATTTAAATGGCTATGCTATTGGTGATTAAGCCATCAGTTGATGATGGAACCAGTGGTTGTTAGTTTAAATTTTCCTCCAAAGACTTTTTTCCCCAAAGTATTTAAATACAGAAACTAGCTCAAGGTAGTGATTAAGAGACTTGATACACCGGATAAAGAGTGATATTCTCCCACAGTCTACAATTACTAACAACAACCAACAGATGTTAGCTAAATTGCACATTTTGTGAAAAAAGAATGAACAGAATTGAATGAATATTCAGTCTTTGCTGGAACTTTAGGTTTTCGTAGGGATTCTTCTTGTAGCCTATGTCTTACCAAAAATGAGATTCATCAGTAACTTTAAATGCAGTCAGCCTTGGAACATGAATTTGTGAATCAATACTACCTTATCTTTTAAAGTTAACTGTTTTCCAATCAAGGAAGCTTAATGTAGATATTAGTTGGCAAAGTAGATTTGCAGATGCACTTTCAGTAATAAATTTAATACAGAAATTTGTTTATATCTGTAATGGGGTATATTTATCAAATATTAGGCACATGTGGGAATTTGGAAGTCACTAGGAAACCTCATACTGAATTGAAGCTTTAAAATATAAACCTGGAGAGTTTATTTGTGACCACTTTTTAATGTATTTGATAAAGGTATAGTAGTCACTGTAACAGCCACTGAAGGAAAACATGTGCTAAGCAGTTATTCCCACTGTGCAGACAAGGTAATCAATGATGCTTTCAGTAGATTTCTTTAATGAGAGGACAGTTCTGTTCATCACTTACTGCGTTACATGAAAGACCTTAGCTCACTGAATTTGATGTCATCTTAACAAATGTGTATTCTTTAGGATGTGGGTAACTAAGCAAAACCATCACACAAATCCTTCACTATTTATTATGTGAGCTGTCCCTAATCTTCCTGCCATCACACAAGTATTCTGAGAACCACTCCTAGGACTCTTGATTCTTCAATAATTTGCTCCTCTGCTTAAATGACCAAGCCAGTGCCTGGTCCTGTTTTTTTCAGTGCCTGTGAGTCTTCCACCCAATTATATTTAAGGAAGCCTGCTAAAAACGATGCAGCCATTTAAACATCAGTCCCACTTGCTCCATCCTGTCCAACCTGAGAGAGGTAAAATATTATTCCTACATAAATGGATGAGGAAATAAAAAGATGAGGTAGGTAAAAGTGAAAATAAACATTTATTGAAAATTTATTTAGGTCAACATATTGTGCTTTTTTCCTGGGCACTGTCAGACTTTTTCCTGATAGCATCTCACTTAAACCTTAATTGACTTCCCAAAGGATTTCCCTTATCTCTATCTTAGAAACGAAGACCATGAGTCTCAGAGAAGCAATCATCTGCAGGAGGTCTCAGTTAGTAAGCAGCTGAATTAGAATCTAAGATGTTTGTCAGAAGACAAAGCTCATCATTAAATGATCTCAGAGGTCCCAAGTTAATCTTTGGCTTGTCCAATATGAGAATCCAAGCTCCTCCCTTCTTGACCAGTGTTTTTTTACTACACTGTGCTGCATCATACAATAGCTACAGCTCTCTCAGCTCAGAGAGAAATTGTCTTCTCAATATGGGCTCTTGACGAATGAAGTAGCTTAGGTGAAGGGTCCAGCGCTTCCCAGGGAGAGGCCAGTCATTCAATTAGTCATCCAACTACATGTTCATGCAACAGCAGAGGCTCTGAGTCAATCAAAATCAAGTAT
This sequence comes from Lyroderma lyra, assembly GCA_004026885.1. Taxonomy (NCBI): domain Eukaryota; kingdom Metazoa; phylum Chordata; class Mammalia; order Chiroptera; family Megadermatidae; genus Lyroderma; species Lyroderma lyra. The sequence goes on from PVJL010003049.1 coordinate 123,201, forward strand.
CCTTTCACAAATGTGACCAAGTGTTGTTGCCATCAGGGATGAAACTTAGCTCCATTAATTAACAAGTAGCTGTGGTGGTTGATTGATGACTGAGTAAAACAATTTTGCTTACTCTATAGATGAAGCCTTTACATTGTGGTCATACTTGGAATGTCTTCAGGGCTTAATTCCAACAGCTCCAAGATCAACCTGCTCTATCTTGATTTTCCAGCACAAAGTTGTTCTAATCTGTGCTTACTTACAGAAGATTTGGTTGGCTGTTGTCTAGATTTCCTTTCTCTGAACAGTGCTATTGAGTCTCTGCCATCTATTACTTTCTAGATCAAAATGGATACCAAAAGAATTCTTTAACATTCTCAAAGCCAATTTAATTCAATGAATATCAGCCATCTCTGCATGCCAGGTATGGTTATAGACCCTAAGGGAGATGAAGACGTAGTTTAGCAAGGGAGGAAAACATGTGCACAGATAACTCTAGTGTAAGTCACACTGTGCTTTAATAGAGGTATGTGATAGAGATGGCTACTTCTTGTCAGGAGAATCAACGACATACAAAGGAGGCCAAGAGTATTTAAATCAACAGTATTCAACCTTTCAGCTTCCCCGAGCCACATTGGAAGAATTGGCTTGGGTCACACATACATTAACACTAATGATAGCTGATGCACTAAAAAAAAAATTGCAAAAAATCTCATGTTTTCAAAATTTGTGTTTGGCTGCATTTGAAGTAATCCTGGGCCACAGGTTTGACATACCTGATTTAAATAGTCAGAAAAGCACTTTGAATGACAGGATAGAGAAAAGAAAGACTATGACAGGCAGGGGATGCAGCACAAGTGAAGGAATGTTGGTATGAAAACATGTGGTAAGAAAAATACAAGTAGCATCATATGGAAATATAAGGAAGGAAAAAGGCGGCTAAGATTCAAGAGGAGAGATGAATGTGAAAAATTTTGTGAAGATTTCCAAGCAGTATTAATAAGTTGCAACTTAATTTATTAGGAAATGAGAAACTTTAATGAATTTATAAATAAATCAGGGAAAGGAAGAGTGTTTAGGCTATATAGCAATTTCAAGATGAGAAATGACTGTCAATCACTTAAGCAACAGAAAGTGATTCTACTCACCTCAAAATAATACTTAAGTGTTTGAATTAATTGCACCTAGATTTATATGGCAGTGAGTTAATTTCAATCTTGGATGTCAATACTCCAACTCACTATTTGAAATATACTCCTCACTCCAGACTCCTGTTACATTTGCAAATGTGTGAGAAGGTAATTTTATCTGAAATAGTTGCTGGGGAGAATGATAGCATGAAAGCACATTTTCCTTTGAGCTAATAATGATGGTAGAAAAATACAGTCTCAGCCATGCTGTTTTGAAATCATGATTTCTTAGCATGACTCTAAGGATTTAATTTGAGAAGTTGTTCTAGAAACAGTAAGCAGGCAGGGCTATGCAGAAACTTTTCTGTCTTTCTGAATTATCAATGCTGCTTGAAGGAGGATGGTACCTTCCCTTTTGCTTGGATTGCTTTATAAAATCCACATTTCTGAAGACTCATAGAGCTTGAACAAGAAGATAGCAGAAAATATAAATAGCAATGGCTGAATTCATTCCTATTTTTATTGTCTTTGAGAGGCAAACAAGTTGGTCATCTGGATTCATTTACCTCAATATTGACCTAGCCATTTTAATTACATGTATTTCCTAATGTGACTATTCTGTGAATGTACTGAATTTTCTCTATCTTTTTGCACTATAATGTGCAAGTGCACCCACATTAACATAGGGCATGTTTCTAATCCTTGCCGTCTTTATTTACTCACAGCTTAATTAATTTTAATTCTTCACTTTTGCTTTTAAATGCCTCAAATGAGAATAATGCCAACTAGGGTGATTTTCACCTTTTTATTAGCAAATGTGAAACATGTGTAACTCATAATCACCTGATTGTTCTTAGCCCAGGGCATCTGGAGAGCCTTTTTAAGATTTCTGCTCTCCTCAGGCACTCACCAAAGGGAATGAGATTCAGTCATTTTAACTGTACAAATCAAGTCCAGATTTGATTATTAAGGTTTTCTATTTCCTACTTGCTGTCACAAGCCCATCCTGGAATTTAATTCACCCACTAGACATTTTAAGTGAAATGTTTAAATGAAAATGGCCAAATGACAACTTGCAACTCTAGAAAGATGTGAGGTTGAGTCAAGAACTCAATCTCATATTCTTAAAGGGAGGCAAGTTGTGTTATAGTCTCTTTTAATGAATATGTGCATTAAACCCTTTTCCAAACAGCCCCACATTTCTATAGTAGTAGACACTTATGTGGATACATGGATTAAAAACACATCAATCCAGGTACATTGCAGAGAAGAACTAGTTCTCTCCTTGGTCCAACTACAAGATAGCAGTGGTGAGCCAGGTTCCTTTTTTCAAGTAGTTATCTCTGTTTAGGGTCATTGGTGAAAGAGAGCCATTAGAAATATCTGAATTGTGAATTCTGCACATAAGTGTTGATGCTTAATGTAGGTTTTTATTTGTGAGCAATTATTTTAATTTAATAATAAATGTAAGCAACCTTCAAAATATTTTCATTTATTTGTTATTATTAGTGCTTGGGATGCTCTTCACACAATGATCTTCTTGTCATCACATTGTGACCTCCTCATGTGCTCTAAACCACACAATATACAGTAGCCCATTGCATTGTCTCTGCTACAGTGTCATCTTTTCTTCATGCATTTGTCACTACCACATTTTTTTATGTACTTATATAGTAATTTACCATTTCTCTCCACTTTAGGATATACACTCCATGAAGGCAGGAACCTTTCCGTTGTATTCATCATTGTATTCCCAGCACCTAAATCTGTCATGAGTGAGAGGTCTGAGCTCAGTTATCAACAGGGTACAATTTTGATGAATTTTGCACTCACTGCTTATAGAATTTAGGAAAATATTGTTTTCACTAATTAAGATGAGTTTTTGAGAATATGAACTTTTAAAATCTTTTTGAAGTAAAGATGTCCATGTAAAATTGTTACGAGTAAATAAATATTTATATGTCCTTTTTGCTTCTGTATGTAACCACTGTTGTGGACTGAATTGTGTTCCCTGCCCCCAAATTTATACATTTATAACCCCTAATATGACTATATTTGGAGATAGGACCTATAGGAGGTAATTAAGTTAAATGAGGTAATAAGGGTGGGGCCCTGACTCCGTAGGATTAGTGTCCTTTTAAGAAGAGACTCCAGAGAGCTTACTTTCTCCATCACGTTATGGACACAGAAGCTGCCTGAAAACCAGTAGAGAGCTCACCAACCAAGTTTACCAGTAACTTGATCTTGGACTTTCCAGCCACTAGAACTCTGAGAGAGTAAATTTCTGTTGAAGTCATCCACTATGATATTTTGTTAGGCAGCCTAAGCAGACTAATACACATACTAATCAACAAATAATTATTTTGTAATGACTTTATTATGCTAACACCATTGAAAACATTACCTTAAAGGCTATAGTGATGCAAATGAATGGGGAATGGAGGAAACAGTTCTATAAGATCAAAGCTGAAATTTCCACAATATAATGCTTTTACTTCTACAAGCTTCAATTAGTTATATAATGGGTTTCAAAAATAGATGATGTTGTATGGACAAGGGACAGCACCTTAGCTAATCAAGAGGACAGTCTGGGAGAAACTATGTCTTTAAATGAATAATAATCTGTGAGATCAGGAAAGTGTGGGGGTGTGCAGTTTTTGAGCACTGCCTGGACTTTAGGAAAGCAGATTGAGACCAAAATCATACCCATAAAGTAATTCCTATGTCCCTCAGTGCTATTTTCAGGAGGTAGATCTAGCACAACTAATGTGCATACATTATTAGTAACACCTCCAAACATTGGATGCCCTAAATTTTCTCTTTTATTTTGTTTTCAAGGTATAAAGGCTACAGATGTCTGTGAAAGTGAACCAAAGTCATTGTAGCTAAAGATTCATCCAAATAATGGTTATTTAAAAAATTACATTGGTCATTTTAACATGCTTTATATACTAATAATCTAAATTAATGGATGAAGCAGGTGCATATATTGTTTTAATTAACAACAGCTGTGTTACAGCAACATTCTAGGAGCTTATTATGGGATCATTTATTAAGAATATGTTGCCAATGAATTTTATAACATGCATTATGAAAAGTTATTAAAGGATGCAACTACATCTTAGAATCATGCAATAAATATTAATAAAGCATTTATGATTGTACCCTTAATTTAAAATGTTATCATTATCTTTCAAGCAGATGTCAGGATCAGAGCCAAAGAGCCACTTCTTACCACAGTAGTACAGTAATGATTAGCACTTTCCCCAAGTGTTTGTTAAACATCCTACCCTTTATTAGTTTGGAAGTACTAACTTTCTAAATAGTAACTTCAGAATCTTCCTGTGTACTGCCCAAATTTCAATAGAAAAATAAAAAAAAATTATCTCTCCCAAATCTTACTGAGTTTCAAACTACAGCTATTGGTAATTCATGTATTAGATACTGACTGTGGTTGAATTTTCCATGCCATAAATAGGTAAGATTTGGTCAAATTCCTTTTAATTCTGTTGCTTACATTATCAAATGTACTTATTGAAAAAGAAGCCTTTTCTCAAGGCCTGGGGAAATTCCATAGCTCATTAATTGCTTTCAAACTCATCAATTGGTTTGTAATTTGCTATTACTATATGTAACAGTGCTGAATGGGATGGCCCAAAAACAAGGTCATTTATTTCAATTAATCATTTCCTTTATGAAATATTAGTTTGCAAAACTAATAGTAAGGAATATTCCCTAGATAAAATGTGCTGAAATATATATAACATTTTTGAAATTAAAGACTCTTGGGCAAATCAATGGAAAGTCTTGGAATGTGTTCTTTTTATAATATACAAGTACTATAGAAAATTTAAACTATAGTTATGTTGGTTAGTAAGATTAAAAAAAAAAAAAACCAAACAAGGGGAATTCCCTGGTGGTGTAGTGGCTTAAGGCTTCGGCGCTGGTGCTCTCAATGCTGCGGCCTGGGTTCGATTCCCAGCCAGGGAACTACCCACATACAAAATAATAACAATAATAAAATTAAAAAAATATATATTTAAAAAAAAACAAAAGTCATAGAATTAGCATCATTGCTCTGCATATGATACAGAATACAAAACAATGAATAACTAGTGTTTAGCTATAAGTATTATATTTTACTTTTCTTAAATGGAGTCCTAGAATGTGATTCTGATTGCCATCCTCAAGCAAACCCATTTGCAATGAAGTTGGTATTTTTGGTCTAATCATGCAAGAAATGTTGATACCTCCTTTCAGTGTCAGTGGATGACTATATTAAACTTTCTAGTTCTCCTTCAGCTAGTTTCATCCTTTCTAGTTTAAATCCCTTAGCTTTAAAATACAACAGAGATTTGCAACAGCCCTTTTGCTGAGCCCTCCTCTCATCTTAACCAAACAAACCCAAAGACAACCGTGTTTCCTGTCTAATAGATTCTGTTCTTAAAGTTGTCTTTCACATAAAGGAAGGCTAACAAAAGGTAACAGGTGTTAACAAAGATGTGGAAAAATTGAAAACTTTGCACATTGTTGGTGGAAAGGTAAAATGATGTAGCCACTATGGAAAATAGTATGGAGGTCTCTCAGAAAATTAAAAATAGAAATACCATATGACCTAACAATTCCATTTCTGAGTATATATCCAAAAGAATGGAAATTGGAATCTTGAAGAGATATCTGTATCACCATGTTTATTGCAGCATTGTTCACAATAGCCAAAAAAAGGAAACAACTGAAATGTTAATCAACAGATAAATGAATAAAAATTGTGGTATGTACATGCAACGTAATATTTGGCCTTAATGAGAAAGGAAATCCTACTCTTTGCTACAAGATAAATAAACCTGACATTATGCTAGGTGAAATAAGTCAATCACAGAAGGAAAAATATTGTATAATCCCACTTATGAGATATCCAAAATAGTCAAACTGAGTAGAGTGGGGGATGCTAAGGTGTGGGGGGTGCAGGAGGAGTTGTTGTTCAATGGGTGTAAAGATGAGGAAGATCCAGAGATCTGCTGTGCAAACAGTGGTAGTAGTTAACAATATGCTATTGTGAGCTTAAAACTTTAAGGTAGTAGATGTCATGTTGAGTGTTTTTGCCACGAAAGGAAACTTGCCATCACAAGGAAACTTTTCCAGTGATGGATATATTTACCTGGACTATAGTAATGGTAGATGGTATCATAGGTGTGTGTATATGTCCAAACTCATCAAGTTGTATTCAGCATAGCTTAAAAATTAAACAAGGAAGACTAGCTAAATCCTCAAAAAACCCAGATCTTTAGGCCTGTTTGGTTTATATCTTCTCAGGCAATATTTCATGGTGAGAGTTTATCTCCAAGGTTTTCTTTTTAATTGTAAAAACATAAAAAAGAAACAATAATTTTAAAATAGGAAAAAAGAAAGGACAAAACTCAAAAATTCCTTAGCGTAAGAATAGTCATGGTTTTTATACATATGCATTTATAGATACATGCATATCTCATATATGATATCATGTAATATTACATAGTTCCCACATGACTTTTGGTTTCCAGATATCATTTGGAAGTATTTTAATTTTTTAGAATGAGTACACATAACTGAATTTCTCCATTTATGTTAAGTGCACTTGGACTTGAGTGGAGGACTTGCAAGGCAAATGATGAGAATGTTACTCTGAATTAGCAGTAGTAGTAGTAACAATAGGAGTTTTAGGAGTAGTGATATGATGGTAGCAATAATGCTTTTGTTTATTTTTCTAAGTTCCTTAGCCCAGGTAATCCTCACAGTTGACATTTTATATTAGTTTGGGGAGTGGATTGAAACTCTCTGATCATGATCCATTGACAGTCACCCAATCTCTTCCACCAACTGTGTATTTTTTACTTTAAAATATTTTGTATTTTTGTTTATGAAATGAGTAAAATATACTTGTCTTTTATGTTGAGGATCAAATACAATATCTGATACATCACTGGAGCACCAGCAACTCTGCAGTTTCTATCGGGCATACCTAGTGCTTCTCAGGGGGCTTTGCACAGAGAAAACACCAAGTGTTTACTTGTTGGATTTAACGTTGAAGCATCTTAAAAAGTCACACAAATAATCAGTACCATCAGTTTATTGTTTTTATTTGTGTGATTTCTTCAAAACATTACTTTTAGGTGGAATTATTGGTCCAAGAAAATTATTTGCAGAGAAGACAGAAATTAATGAAATAATGGAACCAAAATCTTTCAGAGTCTAAAATTTGAGGAAAACTGTTCAAAAATGAATTCTCATTTTCAGACTAAATTTACCCCTTAGCTTTAATCTCTGCAAATTATGATAGATTTTAGAAAATCTGTGAACAGTTGAGTTTCAGAAACCACGGGATTTTATAGCTATAAATGCTTCTCTTAAAAACAATGATTTCTAAAACCATGTATGTTTTTTAATCCAAGAGAGTTACTTGTATATGATTATGGTTTAAAGTTTTTCAAACTCTACATTAATAGAAAACATCATGATTTGTAAAGTTTGAGCGAATCATATGCTTTATTTCATGGGAATTATTAGATAAGAATAATTGAGCACTTGTGATACCAGAGAGTGTTCTAATCATTTTACATATTTAAATAATTTAAGCCTACTAACAACCCAATAAAAGAGACAGTATTGTGATCTCTGCTTTACAGTTGAAGAAACTGATATACTGACAAGTTAAGTGACTCATCCTAAGGGTCCATAGATACTAAGTGGAGGAATCAGAATTTGGATACAGGATAAAAACCAAGCCTAAATTTATAAGATGCACAGATGTTCTTGGAGTCCCCAGCCTTGAATAAATTCAAAACCATCTCTTGAGGCTGCTACCTAAAGAAAATGACCCAGTGCAGAAGATTCGTTTCACTTTGCATGTATTATCTCAAATGTCGGATGAGCTCTCAACCTGATACAAAATCCTGCAATATTTGGATAACAAACTTCATCCCTTGTTTTCTAAGATGATGATTTCATCATTTCTCCTCTCTCTTCAAATGTTCAACCTTAACTTTTCCCTCCCAATCAGCTTCATTCTTGCTTTAAAAAGGCAGAAACAACTAGAGTACCACTTTCTTATCTACCCAACACCAAATCTACAAACGTTTACACTTTTTTCCCTTAATACAACTAAGCAAGAATTTCTTATCCTGTCAAGAAAACGCTCCCAACAAGGGTGCTGGATGGATTCTAGCCCCATTCACCAGCTTAGTCTGACCCCTTCTGAGCTCAATCAGCAATTTCTCCCTCTTTAATGGACCACACCCAGTTGCTTTTAACCTGCTTTATATTTCTCGTTCTAAAAACCATGCAAACAAACCTCCACAAAACCCCTTCTCCTCTCCATCTGTTATACCATTTTTCTGTTCCCTTTCACAGCAAACTACCCTTCTTCTCCACTTCCTCATATTTGTTCTTCTGTCATTCTAATTCAATTTGGCTTCTGCTCCCATCACTCAGCAAAAACTACTTTTGAGCCTGATGCTAAATGCACAGGGACACTTTTCTGTCCTTATCGTATTCAACCTGTCAGCAATATTCAACATAGTTATTTACTCCTATCAAACTTGGCACAGCAGCATCATTTAAAAATTCTAAGAGAAAGACACTGCATGTGTTCAAAAGGCAGTTTTATTTTATCAGCACTTTACAAAAGAATAGTCAAGTTTGAGGCAACTTGGTAAAACATGAGCTTCCACTTGTATTATCGGCTCCCACACTTTGCACTCAAAGACACTTCGTCAATGAGCAATTCTGGCCAAACTCCCCCTGAACAATGGAATCCAGTTCTGTAATTTCTTTTTCATTCATTATAACTTAATTTACCACCTTGTTTCTCTCTTTAATTGTAACTACCTTCTTAGGTCCTGTCCTGCCTCAAACAGGTTTTAATTGCCATAGCCATTCTTCAAATGTATGGTCTATGGCTTAGTTCATCCTGAGTTAGTTTGCCTTCTCTTCTTTCTAGCCCCATACTTTTTCTTTGGGGCTATATCTGACTGTGGCCACTTGTCTTATTCTGTTTTGTTTTTCACAACCCTTGCTTAAGAAGGATTGTGAAAAACAAAACAGAATAAAACTAGTGGCCTAGACTGATCATTTACCTAACTTCTTTGGCTACAGTATTTAATCCCTTATCTAGTACTATTTACCATATTTTTAATCCACTGAAATTCATTTGTGTTTGTGGGTCCTGAATTAAACCTAACTTGAAAGCAGTAAAAATGTTTTTCCTGACCTCTTTGGATTTAAAAGCATTTAGATCCAAGCCTGGTTCTAAAAATCCACTCTTAGTCAATTTTTGATCTGGGACACAGGACAATGCAAAATTTCCATAAAGTAAGCTCACACAATATTTTCACCTAGAAAATGTGTTTAGGAGGACAGCCCAATATTTGCAGCTGATCCATTTTAAAGTTTTGCCAAAATATTGTACAAGTGACAAAATTATTACACTGTGTGTAATACACTAAGAATTAATAATCTAAATTTATATTAATCTCTTTTAAAGTTACTAAAATGATGTCTTGAGCTTATAAAAACAAATGACAACAATGAGAACTTCAAATGTTACCAGAATGTAAAAGGTAAAAGTATCAAAAAGCTGGCTTTTTCAAGATCTCTTTAAGAGAACATTTCACCAGTCTCTGATGTACTAAGTTGTGAAGCTGAAGATGGGCATCTGGAAGAAACATGTATTATAAAACCATAAGAATGATTCATCTTCTGGGCCATATATTCCCCCATCCTTTGGTCATGGCCAGATTCCTCTTGAGACTAAAACAAATTCCATTCATGCTGTGGGCCTGGTGCACCAACTTCATTTGCATAATACATTTTACACTCACTGGATGCCAAGTATAGATTAATAACCTGATTTGGAGAATAGTGAGCAATTGTTTTGTAAAGTTACACTTGTTACTGCTTTGGGGGTGCTTGAATTACAAATCTTGTGACAAGGGGCATATTGATCCCAACATGTTTATACCACAGAAATAAATATCACAGAAATACCAATATTTGAATTTAAAATACGGCAGTATTGTCTGACATTCACTGCCTTTTGGCAGCAATTCATTGAATCTGTGGATGTATTCATGCAAATAATGGTCCATGATCACACAGAATCTCTTGACTGCTATTGTTAGCACCAACCACACAGTGCCATAGCAAGATTTTTGGAACTATCTTTGAATTTTTCTGAATGGGACGCTTACTCGGGCACAGAGTAGGGTTCAAACTGGGTTGCATTTATTTTTGGCTCTATTCTTCTCATACCTCACAGCACTTCAATCCAGAGCACATTTTTATAAAATGCAGAACTTCTTGATTCAGGCAAGTCTTATTTGAATACTGCTTCTCTAGGACCAAAGAGAGAATCAGAAAGTCAATTCCTTTCCTATTTTGAAAAGCTGTAACAATCCCAACACCACCCATCACTAATACTGAGCAAGTGTATGAGTTTCTTTAATAATTATGCTTACCTATAAATGATCTTTTGGCAAGGACCATGCAACCACAGCAAAGTCGCAGGTAATCACTAAAAAGGAACATGTTTTGGTGTAAAGCGTTTATTAAAAAATGGGACTTTGTTATAGTTTTTCCAAGCAAATTATAACTGCCTGTCAAATAGACAAGGGTTGCCATGGTAAGCAGTTTTTTGAATAGGTAAACCACATAAAAGTGAGATGGTCCCTGCATGAAGCTCTGGGAAAGGAAGTTTCAGGTAGCCTGGATCAAGAGTAACTTCAATATTTACAATCACGGGGGAGCACGACACCCTTTTCTGAAATGCAGCGTGTCGAAACTTCTATTTTTCTCTGTCAGTTGACTGCTTTCTAAAATGTTGAGTGTAGAAATTGCTCCCAGTTAGTGGAGGAAACAACCGAATCAGAGAAATATTACCAGCAGGTTAAGATTAGTTGTTTGCTGGTTTTAAGGAAAACAAATCTCTCATCTATCTCTTCAGTGCATATTGTGGTCATTGTGCCAAGAGTACAGCAGAATTTCAGATATGGGGTCCTCAAACAATAGCCGGAGGCAGGGTAAAATCCCAAAACTCCAGTAGGTAAAGTTGGTAAAATTATTTAGTAGGACATTCTCATTTGTCTAATTATTCCTAAAACACTTGTGTTTACTACTTCACTTGATATCATTTAATAAAATGGAGACATTAGCCAATAGGTATCAGTATATGTCACAGATTTTTTGTTTTGTTTTTAATTCATTTTTATTGTTAGACTTATTGGGGTGACATCTGTTAGCAAGGATTACATAGGTTTCAGGCATACAATTCTACAGTGCATTGTCAACTTGATGTATAATAAGTTCACCACCTAATATGTCATAGTTTTTAAATGGTTTGATGCTGTCCCGCTTCTAGGCCTTCCTTCTAGTTATAGTCTTTCCTTCAGCGATTCATCTGGCCCCACCATGTTTAGTACTCTCCATATGCTGCTGGCTTCCCCACCTGATCATTGAAACCTTAAGCCCAGGTCTTCCTGTCCCATCCTCAGATTTGGACAAGCATGTGCCTACAGATGTCTCTACTTGTGTGTCTAACAGATACCCTCCTCGTCAACACAGTGGGCTGAGCATGAGCTAAATTGTTTCCTTCCACGTAAAATCTCCAAAGATGGCAGATATTCATAACTAAACAAGTAAAGAAATTATACGGCAATGTGCTTTAAACTAACAAAAGGGAATACACAAACAGAAAACCCTTGGGAATCTCAGAGGATGGCAAACATATAAGATTGCAGTTGTTGACTGTTGGGAATAGGAGGTGACCTAAGGGAAATAATAGGAAAGTTGATTGGGACATCTCATCAAGAGCAACCAAGTGAATCAACACTCTCACAATCTGAACCAAGAAATCATGATGCGGATTTTTTTTCTCCAAGTAGTAATGGGTATGTGTGAGCTTGGGTCTGAGAGCCAAGCCACATCCAGCGTTCTGGCAATGGCTGGGAGAAATGGAAAATGTCTATTGCCCAGGTACAGCACTGGGAGGCATGTTCCATGTGTCTTCAAAGCTCGCTTAGAACTAACTAGAATAGCTTCTCAGCACATTCTCCCATGCCTCCCCTCAGTAGGTCTTAGACACATATAGATGCTGTTTAACAGGAAACCATAATCTCAAAGATGGACATACAATCAAGAATCACCAAGCACTGAGAAAAATCAGGCTTAAAAACAAAATAATAGAATCAATAAGCACAAGTGCTTAGACTAGAATAGACAGTTAATGGAAGAAACAGGAAGGAACTTGAAAATAAGAATAATGGATATTCTTAGAGGAATAGAAGAAAATAGCACAAGCATAATAAAAATGAACATGCTATTATGCAAAAGAATGAACTGGAGATCTCAAAAATGAAAACTACAATGGATTAAATTATATAACAACTAAATAAAATAATAGAGATAGTACTGAAAAATGAATTAGAGAGTTTGAAAATTAAGCCAATGAATTCTCTCAGAGTGCCCCCAGAAAAACTAAGACATGGCAGATTATCCAAAAGTTTTGGTATTCATCTTATAAACTTCAGATTAAGAGGAAAGGAAGAATGGAGGGAGACAACATAAAGTATATTAAGTGAAAATTATCCAGAAATAGAAAAAAGATAAATTCTTAGACCGAAAGCATACACAGGCTAAGCACATTTTTTTAAAACCTACATCTATTTATAATATTTCAGTATAGAATTTCAGAATACTAAAGATAAAAAGAAAAAAATCATGAACATTTCTACAGCTGAACAAAAGCAAGCAGATTGTTAAAACTAGCATGAGACTAAGATGACATTAGACTGCTTAAAAGCAACCTGGATGAGCAACGGTGATAGAGCAATATCTTGGAGGAAATTCCAAGGAAAATCTCTTTTACTCTAGCATTCTATAACCAGACAGACACTCAAAACTGAAGGTAAAATTAAGATATGTTTTAATAGAAATTAAGATTTACAGGCATCATACCAGGATTTTAAAAATTTATTGGTGGCCAACTTCTGAGAGGATAACTGAAACATGCATTGAAGCAGGAGGAGCGTCTACTAGCATGTGATCTGTTACCCATGCAGAACGGAGCCCTTGGTCCCCGTTCTTAACCCTGTCCCTCACCCCATCTTCTCCATCTCAGTGAAGGGCACCCTCACTCACCCACTAAGATACTTGTGATTCATCTTTCCCTCTTCACTTCCCTTCTTTCCCTACCTTTAACTCATCTTCATGTCATATAGATTCTACCTTCAAAAATATCTTACATCCACTCCCTTTCTCCATCTGCATGGTCACATCAGAGCTCACACTGCCGTTGTCTTTCTCCTGTAGTCCTGCAGCAGCCGCCTAACTGGCCTTCACTCGCATCTTACTCATCTCCAGTCCCATCTCTCACACACCTAAAATGATTTTTTAAGTATAAACTAGAAGGTGTCACTTTCTGCTCGAAGCTCTTCGATGGCTTTACGTGCTCTTCCACCATGTTTCGTATGGATGACTCGCTCTCATCTTTTGTCTCAGCTCAGATGTTGTTGCCTCAGACTTTTTCTGACACTTGCTTTATAATGCCCTGCTAATTTTCTGCATAATACAACAATCTGCAATTAACTCATTAGTTTATTCAATATTTTCTTTTCTATTTTTTCCACTAGAATGTAAGCTGAGGACACTGATCCCACTTGTGTTGTTTAACAATTTTCCTTTGTCTTAAAGGGGCTCATTTCACTTAGGGCAGACAACTCTCTTACTGACATAGAACCTTTGGAAAACAGCTACATTCCCTGATTGAAGGGCCCAGGAGTTACGTGACTGAGCCATATTAGACATTGAAGTTCACGCAATTCCTGCATAGACATTCATACAAAGACAGTTGTCTAATAGATCAGAGGCAAAAGGATACGCAGGCGATAATTCTAAACAGGATCACAAATGGGGATAACAGGTCCCCTGAAAGGCATTCCTTGTGGGAGAGGAAGTCTGGAAGGCTTACCAGACTGAGCCTGGAGGTTAAGGCCGTGCTCACCTACCTGCCCCCTTCCTCAGTCACTGCAAGGGTGCTTGTACTCGTATCCTCTGGGAAGGAAAAGTTCTGGCAAGTTAGAGCATTCTGCTCTGTAATTCTTCTCTGAAAGAGCGGGCCTTAATAGAAGCAGAGCATTTCTTACAATTCAAAGAGGAAATGGTGAGCAGCAGAGACTCAGGGGAGGCCACCAGTCAGAGGAATGTGATTGTCCAGAGGAGACAAGCAGAGATTGACAGCCTGAGGGTAGCACAGTGGTGGATAGATCTGTAGCACAAGACGACAGAGCTGCACTCAAGGGCTCTCGATTCTATCTGAATCACTCGTCCCTGTCACCATATACACCTGTAGCTACCTTCTTCCTTGCCAGGGTCTCTAAGGGAACAGTGATGGGTTCTCAGCCACAACTGGATGGAGATAATCATGTTACATGTAGGATTTTCAGAAGTGTTTAGAGAGGAAGCTCAGAAAAATCAAGATGTCATGCTAATAATCCAGAGTTGGGGCGGGGGGGGGCGCGGTCAGAGTGCTGGGATTTGAGGATGCCCAAAATTGAAATGTAGCTTGGGAAACAACGATGTAATGATGTAGTTCCTCCATTATGGAGACTGAAACTAATTAGAATAAAAATAATAGTAATGACAATAAACCTTACTGATTCTTCTATGTCAGACTGTCTGCTAAACCCATGCTTTATCCCAATCAAGCCTTTTAGCAATCATATGAAATAAGTACAAGTATTTCCATTTTCAGATGAATGAAATGAAGCTTTTAATGATAATGTGACTTACCTAAACTGGTCAGGTGTGGAGTCAGTAGTTGAATCCAGAGGTTACTTGCTTAGGCACAGTGTTCAGCAGTTTCCTAACAGTACCGTGATGGAGCAAAACTACTACCATGACAATCACAGTGCAGCTCAGAGGTGCTCTGTTCTCTCATCACAAGGAAAACAAACTTGCAATTGCCCTTTGAATTCCTGGGGGCAGATCATGTCTACAGCACACAGACAGCAGCTCCATGGAGGGTTTTGGTGGTTTGGTAGCAGTTGCTTGGCCAACCTAGTCTGCAAGGTGGGAGAGGAACAAACCCTTGGAGTAAAGTTGCAGCTGGAACGGATATATGCAAATTTCAACAGGAATGCACATGTTTGCCAAGGGGAGTCAAGGGACAGTTCTCAGGCACAGCAATGTTTTAAGACTGTGGACTAGAAATATAAGAGAAGAGGGCCACAGTCACATGGCTTGGGTTGAGGATTAGAACACTAGTTCACAGGAAAATGGGACAGGGCAAAGCAGCGTCCCAGGGCTGGAAAACTGAACTATCACAAATACTATCATTAATAATATGGGGACACAAGGACATGTGATACTTAGTCAAAAGAGATATTAGTAAGAAGGCAAATCTTATTAATAAACTGTGAGATAAGGTCAGAGGAGCATCAGTGATTTAGTTGGTTTATAATTAATTCCTTGAAAATTGAAATAGAGTTTTGACACCCCTAAGAACCGGATTGATCTCAGTGGAAGAAACTGGGGTGAGCCCACAAGGGTATCTGTCCCTAGTCACAAAAGAAAGAGTAAGTTGGCATTTGCCATTATCTAGTAATCTAGTTTCTAGTACTTTTTCTCTAGTGTGCTTTTAAGTTTTACATAAAAGTTTCTCCTTCAACGCCCAACACACACACACACACACACACACTCACACACGCTCACACGCACACACACACACACACACATGCACACACACACACTCACACACGCTCACGCACACACACACACACATACACACACACACACACACACACACACACACCCTCTGGTGGGTGACTGTTGTGTTCTTTGTCGTTTTAAATCAGGCAGCATGGTTGAAGTATTATTAAGAGGTGAAATTCTATTGCTGTTGTCTACAAGATAGAAGTAATATGAAATTTAGATTTATATAGTTTACCTGTACATGGGTGTTTTAGAGAATAAACCTTGGAAATACTGAGATGGTAACAATATGTAAAATTATTGACTTTTTATAGAAGATAGTACAGCAGGAAGGACAAGATATCCAACTCTAAAACTCAGACTTGTCTCCCTTACAGTTTTCCTTTTTAATATTTGATTTATAAATTTGTTTTTTATCTGCTTTCAATTTGGTAACGGATTCTACAATTGATGGCTTCTTTGATTTCATTTACTGAATCAAAGCCAAGAGAATCTTCTCTGAGGAGGCAGCTGGCCCTAAACAGCACAACTGCTAACCTTACATGGTGTACACCATCCAGGACTAGGCTGTCATGTGTCCTGGAACCACTAACTTCTCTTCTGGATTTATATTCCTGTGAAGGACCCTGTCTCTTCATCTCCACCTAAAGGAACAACAGGAACCTTCTTCTCAGAGAACCATGATCTGCTGTTAATATTATGGAATTAATAGTATAGAAATTCACATAATGATGGACAGAAAGAAATAGGGAAAATGCCTAGGCGAGGTCTATGACTGATTTGTTTTTGTATTGACTCCCATAGTGTAAACGATGAT
Source organism: Lyroderma lyra (assembly GCA_004026885.1). Taxonomy (NCBI): domain Eukaryota; kingdom Metazoa; phylum Chordata; class Mammalia; order Chiroptera; family Megadermatidae; genus Lyroderma; species Lyroderma lyra. Next base: position 139,866 of record PVJL010003049.1, read on the forward strand.
GGCAGAGTCTGTCTTTTTCCTCGGATATGTGCTAATGTGCCCAAAGGCTGGTAAACACTGAGTGCATTTAATATGCATAATAAATAAAGGCATAAAGCCACTGATTTTGTTTTTAAAAAGGTTTATTTTTCTAAAAATGAAAACTTTGTAGATGAAAATTGAAAAAATACATTATCAGTCTGAAATCCTTTGAACTAGGAAATCATAGCAGAGTAACTCTGATTCTGTAAAAAAAGGATACCTAAGTCATTATTGGATGGTTCTATGCCTCTTCCCTACATACTGAGATTGGCCCTCTTCACTGCCAGAAATCAGAGTGGTAGGGATTGGGAAGAGAGACTTTAGGGCAGTAAGTGCAGAGCAGAGCCTGCTGAAGCTTCTAAGCCTAAAATCCACATTTTAAATGAACCAAGTAAGGGAGAATGGTAGTCTTTAACGTTCTAGGGGGTTCCCTGGTGGTGTCGTGGCTAGGCCTTAGTGCTCTCAATGCCGTGGCCTGGGTTCAATTCCCAGCCAGGGAGCTACCCACGCCCCCTCCCCCGCCAAAAACAAAAACAAAACAAAAAAAAAAAAAGTCCTAAATTGTGTGCCCTGCAGCTGACTCATTTTGAACTTAGAGCCTACTTTCTGTTCCAATTCACCCTCTTTCATATGTTGAGTGGAACTGAGTCAGAAGTTGACCCAGAATTCCCCAGGCATGTTGGTCAACAACGGATTTAGCAGATACATCCTTTCATATTAGTTCAACCCCCGTACCTCTTGGCTCTAAAAGAGGGGGAATGCTGTCTTTGTCTTCATCATCTAGCATACCCAAGTTTGAGTTTTATAAATTATTAAATATATATTACAATTACTTTTTGGTATATATTCAATGTTTAATAAAAACATTAAGTATATGTAAAATAAAGCCAGCTGTACTGTTCACCTTCTTAGTTATTTTGCCAGGTATTTATGAGTCCAAGGCCACTGCATTATGATATTATGGCCAACAAACTGGCAAGAAAGCATGCTAGCTAAACATAGGGATAGGGGTTGGAACTGCTGTTAAGACCAATGGAATTTCTTTGGATTTTGAGGGTACATTTCTTCCCTGGCGTTGATCGTTTCCTACTGCGGGAGATGGGCCTTTCTGCAGCTTTAAAACAAAGGTGCTGCTGAAGCCAAAACTGGATTTAAGCTTTGAATTGACAACTCCATTTGGCACAGAGGAAAGTTCTTGTGCTTAACCTTATCCTGTACCAGTCCCTCAGTGCCATCAGCCAGAGGAGACTCAATGGAAAAATGTGGTTGGAGCCCAGCAAGCACTGGTGTTATCTAGAAAGTCAAATCCTAGTGCCTGTGTATGCTAGTACACCTTTCAGTCATTTATTATTATTTTTCCATAATTTATCCAATAAGCTTTAATGGAATATCCACATTTTACAGAATATATTAGCATGCGAGTGACCAAAAAATCATCCACTTATGTTAGATTTTGTGGGCAAGGGGAAATTTTCTCCTCTTTCTCCTCTAAGATCTAAATTGGCATGAGACAGATTAACAGGAGAAGATAACCAAACTTAATTACATATGTACAGAAGGGGCTTCCATAAGAAAATGAGGCCTGAGGACAAATTGGACAGCCGAATTTTATATGCCATCTCGAGCTAAGGAGGAAGGAGGGTAGTCCTTTGGACTTCAAAGGAAAGGAAGGATATTCACATGGAGATGTTTGGTAAACAAATGTTTACTGGGCCATCTTTATCAATAGGACACAGAGTGGACTTTGATTGAACAGGCCTTGCTAGGTTCTTTTCTGTTTATCACACCTACTTCATATTAAACTATAGTTATCTTTGAGAATAGCTTCCTTCCTGAAGCAGGTCCTTTATTTAAATTATTTTAGGCATTTGAGGGAAGGTCAAAAGTTTTTCTTCAGCTGTTTCTTTCTTAAAAACAGCCAGTTTAATTAACTGACATCCCCAAAATCTCATAATTTGGGGTGGCGTATTCTGCTTCCCGACAATTTCAATCTAATATGTTAAGGTCAGCACATATTTTGAATGTATGGACTTGATCTCAGTTGTTCAGAGCTTGGCTTTGATTTTCATGTTTTTTATTAAACACAGCATATGAGAGATGGTGCTTGATTTTATTTCTTAAAGCTATGGTAAGAAAAGATTTTCAGAGAGGCAACAATTAGCATTGACTGAAACTTATAGCCAGCTTTCATGTTTACAACACACCCACTTATTGCTAAAGGCTTTTTTCTTTCCTGTGTCTTCATGGAACTCAGTATGTCTGTGAGAAACATAAAAATGTCTTTATACAACCAATTCCATTATTTGTTAATTATTGGGCTTAGCTCTGATAATTCTTTTTTAATCAGTTTCATTGAGCCCCTTTTAAGATTGTACCGTTTAATGTATTTTGTGTGAGAACTCCTGATAAATTAGTACTTGAGAGAGTGGCCACTTAGAGCTCTTGCTCTCATGATATCACTTGGTTTGAGCCAAAGATTCGAGATTTTTCAATTAAAACTAACACAAATCCTCTTATCATATACTAGTAAAATGTTTTTTGTTACACTATTTAGCAAGAAGTCTATGCATGAATAACAAAAATGGAAAAATCTTCAGGTTTTTATTCTGTAAATTCTAAAATGAGGCTCATGCTCCTTGAATTCACAGTTTCAAATAACACGGTCAGCTCACTTATTTCCCTTCATATTATTTATCTCTACCATGTTTGCCTAAAAACCCCAGGTTTGGCATTTAAGCTGGTAATACCGTCTCTTTGCTATCTGTGCTATAGTGAAAAAGCAGAGTTGGAAGATTTAGCTTCAGGGTCTGGGTAACTCACTACTTTTCTGAGCATGTGTTTCCTTGTCTTCAAAATGGAAATGATAATGTCGTTCTTCCTTGTGAAGATTAAATGTAATAATGGATGTAATATTATTCATAACTATAAGTAGATACAAATATTAGTCTCATAGCAGCTGTATTAGAGGTGGAGGTGCTTTCTCAAATTCCTTGTAAGCTTTTAATGGATTACAGCAAAATGTCCTCATTCAGTTACAAATATGTTCAGTGACGTTGCTGTGATATTTATGTTTCATTCCTATACGTAGAACCCTGATTAAACCTACAGATTGTATTTTCACTTATAATCCCCACATGTCTGATGATAGAAATTCCCCGTCTGTTTTCACCAGAAGGTTAATTACTTCAGTGCTTGAATGTGGAGTGAAATGTTTGGGAATCTTAAATGTTTTACTGTGTACTTGAATTCTAACAATGAAAATAGATAAATGGTAGAGATTTCAAGATGGATTCTGAGGAGTGATCAGACAAGCATGCTTTTATGCTATTGCTATCATCTTGAATTTTAAATCACCTTTTAAAGGGCACTAACCCATTCTTGCAAATTAGCCTGCTCTCCAATTAATGTGCCCAACATGACAATAATACAGTTTCAGCTTGGCTAAGTAAACCATTCAACCAAGAATGTATAACTCAAGGACTTGGAAAGCTTGTATGAATCCACATTTCCTTCCCCCTCCTTCTCTGGGGCTCTTTTAACAGTTTTGATCTAATTGGGCCAGTCGACCTAATACCAGTGGATGGAAGAGTTTCTATCAAAACCCTCCCATTACTCGTAACAATATGAAATTATGTCCCACTATTGCCAAATCTACTTGTTTCATGGAACAGTGACAGTGCATTTCTTAATCTAGATCAGTGCTTTCCAATCGAAATATATTGTGAGCCATATATAAAATTTAAAAGTTTCAAGTAGGCACATCATAAGAAAGTTAAAAAAAAAGAAATCAACTTAAACTTTATATTTTACTTAACCCATTATATCCAAACTATTATAATTTCAACAGATAATCAATATGAAACATTGTTAGTGTGATAGTTTGCATTTTTTTCACCTTTTCAAAATTCAGTGTATATTTTATATTTATAGCATATTGGAATTTGAATATTTCATGTGCTCGATAGCCACACATGGCTAAAGGCTACTATATTTGACAGACTGGATCTAGAATGTGATCATTTTTTCCATGGTAAACCCATTTCAAGACATTTATTGATATAAACAAAGTTTCTTCTTTGTCTCTATTTTCTAGACCATGCACATTTTTGACATGCATTAAATTTTGTAGAAGTAGACTACAAATGATAGTGACGGGAAATGCCAGATTTTATTAGAAGAAACTGTTCATAAATAGAAATAACTTTATGTGTTCAATCAAAAAGTAAATAATGCTTCTATGGAAATATGGGCATCAGATTTTCCAAAGGAAAATTGAAGGATGGGACGCAAGAAGAAACCAATTATGTACTTTATGAATGTAGAGATGTGCTATTTCCCATATTCCTATAGAAAACAGTGATTTTCAAATACAAGAAATGTTAAGTCTCAGCACAAAATGATCTTTTGTGGTATCCTTCTTTGAAAGGTATTTATTAAATGCCTACCTTTGGCTGGGTTAGCATTGAATGTCATATCAATAAGGATCTGCCATTTTGGAATTTGTAAATTAAAATAGGCCACAGAAATGCAAATGCACAGATTCATGGGTTGTTGAAAATGCCTGCCTCCCTCCCATCCTCAAAATGTTTTCCTTTCTTAATTTTGTATTGTTTGAGGAAGCTTTTCTTTTACTCTCAACATGGTATAAACTTGAGAGAATAGGAAAACAAGTAGGGAAACTAAGTGCCTAGAAAATTTTTTGTGTTCATGGAAGAAGAAATGCAACCTATATTTCTTTAGGTTTCCCTTGTTCTAATATCTAACATGGTGACATGTCTGGTCCAGGCTGAGTCTTTGATCATGGTCTCAATATCACCAAGAGCATATCGTTTGTCTTCAGCACAGTGTCTTTGGAGGATGTATCCACCCAAGAAAAGGGGCATATTGTGTTTCTGTATCTCAAGGCATTTGACAATTTATCAGTAGATAATTGTATTAGAATTGTTCAAATTATTATTAAAAACTATTTTATTTATAGATTTAGGAGTATTCAAATACACACCACACACACACACACACACACACACACACTGTACTACGAGGGCTGTCTGGAAAAAATCCAGCCATAAATGCTTCTATTTTTCATAATACATGGTTGGATACTTTCTGGACAGCCCTAGTATATACTATATTACTTTATATATATTTATTTTTTAAAAACTGTATCCAAATATTGACCTATCTTTTACTCAATTTAGTGTATATATAAATAGCACCTGTAGTACATGATAAATACAGATTTCCAGAGCTTCACTCCTAGAAATTTGAATTCAGCAGGTATAATGTAGGACCCAGGAATACGAAAGCACTCAATGTTTCTCAGGTGATCTTGAAGATCAGGCTTAAAGACATTTGTCACCATGGATATGGATGGATATCAATCAGAATCACCTATACAGGTGGAGGGATTGCTGCCATTACAGATAGACTAATTATTGCCAGTAGTGCTGATAAGCTTAAGGTCAAATCAATTGTTAACTTCTTCATGAGCAGGATTTAATTAACTAGTGCTTTTAATATTTTAGAATACCATACTACCTAATTCAGGCATTCAGCACTTTAAAATTCAATAAATAATTTGCATTTTAGAAAGAGCAATACAAATATTTAATATAAATACATCACAGTCATTGGTCAGTGAAATTTCTTTTTAAGTGCAAACTATGAAAAGTAGAAATAAATAAGATACTTTTTCTAAATATAAATTACCCCTCCCAGAGGAAGCCCATTTTTTGTTGAGGTATTTCTTAATTTACATTATTAAAGAAATACTCTTAGTGTTTGAAATAAAAATAATTATCTTTTGCTTACTAAAAATGCCAACATCTTTTTTCTTCAGATATAATATGCCAAAATGTCTATATGATAGATTTTTTATCAGCCCAGTTCCATCTGTCAACAGGTAGTTTTAAGTATTTACTTCTAGACAGAATCAGTGACAGGCTCTGATAATTTGATCTTAATCCCAGTGAACAGAAAGACCATGTCAAAACCGGGGAGCTTCCAATGTCTTTAAGAACCTCATAGCTGAATCTGGTTGTGATCTTCATTTTCAAAATTTAAGTGTTAATAGCTGTTTAGTCATCATGTTTGCTGAGAAATTATATTTCATAGTGGTCACAAGAATCATAGTGATTAAATACTAAAAACAAAAGGAGAAATTCTTCATTCCTCTATTACAGAAAATTGTAATCCTTATTTTTTTCATTAAAGGAAATGGAAATTAAAATATGTGTATTCAAAATACAGTATTATTTGCTAAATAAACAAAATATTACATACAAAGTTAAATATTTATATTTAATATGAGTAGTTAAGGGTATTTATTTTATACAATCAAAGGGTGAAATGGGAAATGTTTTTCTAATTTCCCAGGAAAATATAGAACAAAACATTCACAGTTCTTAGTATCTAAACTAACCCCCTGGAATATATATAACGTATAGCAACACTTAGCCCTAAAATTACCATCAAATGTATTCATAAGAACTAAACTTGTTTTTCTTTATGAGTACTAGGTTAATTAGGAAACAGAAATTACAACCAGGTTTATTAAGTTTCTCTAAAGTGACCAAAAGTTGGGGATGTAGAAAACTAAGCCAAAAGGCTTAAAACTTTATTTTCTAAGAACAGGTTGAATTATTTTCTGATTATAGAAGAATTACATGCTGATTTTTAAAACATGGAAAACCAAAAAAATTAACCAGAAACTATAGTCTACAGTGCAGACATAATTACTTTTAAATTGTTTCATTTCCGTATATATAAGAAGTATTGTATGCATAAGTATTCTTGGATGTAAAATTTTATGTGCTGCTTTAAACACCTCAACTCCAAATCAAAGACTGTCTTATGTCATGTATTTGTTGTATTTTTACTTTTTAGTGTTATGTAATATGCCAGTGAATTGTTGTAATTTGTTTGAATAATTTCATTTGGGATTCTGCTATTAATATTACCAAAAAATGCTATGAAAAATGTTTATATGTTTATAATTCTTCACATTTCTGTAGGGTAAACTTTATAAATATGGCAAAAGTACCAATATTTTCTTGCCATTAAATGTGTATTGACACATATGTATTATTACACAATATGTATTACCTCACAATACACAGTATGTATCACTTTCCAAAGATTGTGCCAATTTAAACTTACACCCTCATGTTCTTAAGTTCTGGTCTCATCACACCTCCAGTTAATGCCGAATTTCAATACATTTTTGTACGTGAGAGTACTATTCCAGTGGTCTTTAAAAGCAGCAATTAAATGAGGTCACAAGGAAGAGCCTGACTTAATCTGTGAAAAATATTATTTTACTGTTAATTAACTGACCCCAAAGCTTAGTGATATTTTTCCTGATTAGCTCTTAGACCCTGAACTTTTCCTTGTGCGTATGCAAGTCAGGCTAATAGGGAACTTGTAATGGCAATCATTAACCGCATCGGGTGTTTCAAATCGGAGGTATAGTTGGTGCCCATTTTCCTTTTTGATTTTTAAAACTTGCTGTTCTCTGAGGGATTGACTGCCTGTTATATTCTCTTTGCCCTTGTCATATTTTTATAAGAGATAACATATAACACAGAAACATTTGCCAAAGATAAATTGGGTCAAGGGCATCTTTCTTTGGATTGCCAAGATATGATGCATGATATCCAGTGTTTAACCTTGCGTTATTATTTGTTGATAACGCTTGCACTTGATGGCATTTTATTTAATATGTTGACCCTGATGTAGGGATTATAGGGGAATGGATTCTCAGGGAATCTGATCATGATATTCTCATGCTTCTCCCCTATCTTCAAGTCTCCTAAGTTGGTTCCTTTCTTTATGCTTGGCTTCATAATTGAAAAATCACTTTTCTTCACTTTTTACTTAATATTTCTGCACTTTCAATGCAGTTATTACTGATAAATGAGTATTTCCAGCCTTTGCTTGAGTACCACATTCATGTGTAGGATTATCTACTTGGCATCAGAGTTTAGATGTCTAAGATGCTACTTTAAGTTAACAGGGTTAAAACTGGACTCTGTTTTTTTCATTTTTTAAATTAAATTTATTTGGGTGACATTGGTTGGTAAAATTATATAGGTTTCAAGTGTACAATTCTATAACACATCAGCTATATATTGTACTGTGTGTTCATCACCCAGAGTCAGTTGTCCTTCCATCACCATGTAATTCAACTGAGTGCTGCTCTACCCTGTGGATCTAAAGTGAGGGGTTTACAGCTCTATAACATTTAGTGCAGGTAAATTGAACTGTTATGCATACCTGGTTAGCCTGCATTGTTATTAGCATCACCCATGTTGTGTTCTTAATCTATTAACAGAAACACATTTGTTGTTTACTATTATCTCTGTTCTGACATCCCCACCTTGATCTGGTATGTTTGGGGAACTTACCTGAATAGACTTTAAGTGAAGCTGAGAAAATAGCATTAATAGATTTATCATGGTTCTGAAAGCTCTTAACAGTCACTGTGTAATGTACCAAACTCCAGGAATATATCCAACTGTCTACTTGACATCTCTACTTGAATATCTCATCTCAAATAGCATGAACTCTTATCCCTAAACCTACTTCACCTGCCACTTTATCCATCACAGCTGTTGGCAACAATCTCCTCTCAGATTTTAGTTCAATAACATTTTAGTCATCCTTGACTCCTCTGTTTCGCTCATAACTGACACCTAATGCGTGAAGGAGTTCTGCTTTCAAAATAGTTCCAGAACTCCATCATTTTTCCTCACTTCCCCTCCTTTCCTGATCCAAAGCACCATCATCTCTTAGTTGAATATTGTCAGGTGAGACAGATCATATCATTCCCTTCTCAGAACTCTGCAATTCATTGCTATTTCATTAAGGATAAAGAAAATGCCCCTAAGGCGGCCCTTGCTACCCCCTTTATTTCCTTTCTTTTATTGATTCTCTTATTCATTTCACTCTGGAGTCTTTCTTCCTTCCCTGTTTTACCTCTGCCTCAGGGCATCTGTACTTGTGGTGCCCTTTGGTACATATGGAATGCTCTTTCTCCTGATAACCACCCAACTAAACTCTCACCTTGTTCAATTTTTTACACAAATGAGGTCTAATTTGACCACCTCTTTAAATTGCAACCCCAGCATTTCAGGTTCCCGTTACTCTTCTCTACTTCTAATTGTTTTTTCCCTAAAGCACCTATCATATTCTAGTCTACTATGTAACATATTTGTTTATTTTCTATTTCTATTGTTTGTTGTTTGTTTCCCCCAGTAGAAGCTAACCTACACGAAAGTAAGGATCTTTGCCTACTTCATTCATTAATAATAATTGTGAGTCTAGGACAGTGCCTCGTACATAAAAAGAAGTTGAATAAATATTTCATATAAGTCCCTAAAACACTAACAAAAATAAACTGAAAATCCCGAGGCTGAGAATTCGTGCTCAAAATGCTTATTAGCTTTAATCTATGCAGATGCAGCTGCATAAAAATCTGCCCCTACCTTTTACCCCTTTGCCTATACACTCTTGTTTCTCTTAACCCTTACACTCTGGTAACAACTAAACTGTTGTCTGTGTCTATGAGTTTTCCTTTGTTCGTCTTGTTCATTTGTTGCTTTCAGTTTTACATCCCAAATATGAGTGAAATCATATGGTTCTTGACTTTTTCTCTCTGACTTATTTAGCTTAGCATGATAATCTCAGAATCTATCCATGTTGTCATAAATTACAATGCGATACCACCTCACAACTGTTAGAATGGCTATTTTCAACAAGATAATTGATAACAAATATTAGAGAGGCTGTGGAGAAAAAGGAACTCTCATACACTGCTGGTGGGACTATGAACTGGTACAGCTACTATGGGAAACAGTATAAGGTCCCTCAAAATATTAAGAATAGAATTACCATATGACTCAGAAATCCCTCTTTTGGTTATCTACCCCCAAAATCTGAAAATATTTATCCAAAAATATATATGTACCCCTATGTTCATTGCAGCATTATTCATGGTGGCCAAGGCATGGAAACAACTAGTATCTTCAATAGATGACTGGATAAAGAAGCTGTGGTATATATGTGCAATGGAATATTACTCAGCTGTAAGAAAAAATGAATTACTGCCATCTGTGACAACTGGACTCTTGGTGCACTGTTCTATTTCTCTTTCAAATTCTACCTTCCACATCTGAGTAAATGTCACCAAACACTTCCCAGTTGTTCAAGCCAAAAAACCCCGGAAGTCATCTTGATTCTTTCCTCTCTGAGCTCTCCCCAACACTGAACCAGTATAAGACATTTAAGCTTCATCTCCCCAAATTCCACTAATTCCACTGTTATCATCACTGCTGATGTAAATGACTTCAGGAGTCGCCTACCTGTTCTCTTTGCTTGCATTCTGGGTCTTAATAATTCATTTCTATACAGCGGGCACCAAATCAGATCACGATATGCCCCTGCTGAATTCTCCAAAATCATCCCATTGTATGTAGAGTAATTCTGAAGTCTTTACTGTGTTCTCGGCTTTGTACTTGCTGCGTCCCTTTCTACCTCTAAACCTCATCTCATACCACTCTATATCACATTCACTACTCCTAAATCACCTTGGTCTGCTTTATGTATGTTAACTGAGTAAATTCGCGCCCTTTCCTCAGGGGATGTGTACTTGATGTCCGCTGCCTGGACTATTCTTCGTTACTTCCTTTGAGCCCAGCATTACCCTCTCAGAGAGCAATCCCCTGGCCATTTACTCTAAAGAATCCCCCTCTTCACATTGGCCTTCACATTTTTTTCCGTCCACCAGCTGCAACAAAAATGTAAGGTACACCAGAGTGCAGACTTTGTCTTCCTGGTTCACTGCTGTATGTACGCACGGTGACTTGTACGATTTCTGTCACTTACATGATGCACAACAAATATTTCTGAGTACGTGAATGGGTAAATAAATAAAACAATAACCTAATAAATTAGATACAGTTGAGAACTTTACTGGTTGACCATTTATTTGGTTTGAAACCTTACTAAACAAGGTAATTTTAAGTAGTTATAAGGACCTTTTTATATACATAAAATAAAATGAGACCGTGACCAATTTATATATTTGAGATAATTGGGTCCTGCAGCTTTCTTTTTTTGTTTTTCTATTTACAAACAGAGAAACTGATACAGACTGATCGTATTCTCTATCTAGTACCATTAAATCTCTATTCAGAATTGTTAATGAAACTCTTAGTTCACCTCCAAACAAACATTAGGACACACTTCTTTAACAGAATTGATTTGCCTGTGTAAGAGAACAAAACGGTGTGCACAAAACTCTGTTTCATTGCTTTCTTTTCTTTTTCTTTCTCAAACTATGTGGTTCTTTGCTATGTTAGTATAGATACTTGTGGTGCTAATAATAACCAAGTCTTCTGGGGACTACAGAATGAAAATTTTAGAAAGAGAACCAAGAAGCAGGTTGTCATTTGGATAGAACTTGATTATTCTGTCTTTGGGCAGAAATCTGGACAGGTCACTGCTACTTGCCATGATAAAATATTTATTTTCTTTTTTTTAGAAAAGTGAACCCAAGTAATTCCACTAAAGTTTAAATAACACCATTCATTGAATGAACAGGGAGAATTAAGACTATATTTACCCTTTCAGTAATAATCATCTTCCTCGTAGAGTTAACCCAACATGAGCTATGACCACATCTTAACTTGAACTATTCATTAGCTATCTGTAAAAGGAAAGAATAATTAAAATAAGCAAAGACTAACTGGCCAAAACACTTCCAGGGTGATCAGAGAGCCTATCTTTATCAGATGAAAGAATGTGACTACTCAGAAGTTACTGTTACCAGGGGCTGTGATGAAAGCACACATTGGTGAGACAGAAATTTTACCACAGAAATAATTGAATAGAAACATGAAAGAAAACACACTCAGCATCCAAGCCTAGACCTAATTGCAAAGAGGAACCATTCCATGAAATGCAATTAAACTTCTAGAGAGATCAAAGCATTCTTCCACAAGGGAGGTATAAGGGTAAAGGAATATTTCCCGTACAATTAAGAAGCATCGCCAAAATTTAAAGAAAAATCCAGAATATTTTTTAAGATTAAAATTTAAAAGGTAAAATGAACATATAGGATAGGTTGTTTGTTATAACAGCACAAGCATAAAACATAAATAAATGCAATTAGCCCAAGATACTCTAGCTGGTAAAATAAATTACCCTGCATTATAATTAAATGTCATCTAAAAGCATCTTTATAATAATAGGTACTTCGTTTTATAATATTTTTGAAAATTAAATTTATAATACTGAGGGGAAATGATTCATAATTCTTTTTTGTGCTCAAATATAGACAGAGTATTCATAGACAATTGTGCATTTGTTAATGCTATTCTTTTGAACAACTTAAAGCACTTGGTAGACAATGAACTTCACTACCTCATGCAAGGTAGAATGGAAGAACGTGTTGTGCATAGAATATATACAGTAATGCCTTCCCCACTGAGAGTATTTTTTTACCTAAAATCATAGTTAATTTGGATTTGGGTTTTTTCCCCAGCTTTTTTCTAATTGGAAAGAAAACAGAAGGCAGGTGGAAGAATGGTTTGTTGTTTCTGTTGTGTCATTGCTGTTATTTTTTTGTCTGATTCTAGGAGGAGAAAATATATCAGGCCTGGGTGACAGAAGGGCAGATGTTTAGTGTCTTGGCAAGAAGGTATCATGAGTTGTGTTAAGACCATACAACCCTAGATTGTGTCTATAATGATTAAAAACTACCTATCTACTCAATTATATCTTACAAGTTAAAATATAATTTCCCAAGGCTCTCAGACAATTAGAGGACTTAGTGTTTGTGACCAAGTGGGATCCTAAGGCAGGAGACAATAGTGTTATGTCATAAAATCAGAAGGACCTGGGGAATATTTCTTTCTCTATATGTAAACTGGGTTTCTCGTAAGTACCATAAGATTGGGTCTGTTTTGTTATTCCATCTGACGATTTTTGCCTTATAATTGGGTGTTTAAGCAATTTACATTTAATGTGATTATAGATATGACTAAGTTTGCGTTCCTTATTTTGTTTTGTGTCTATTTATTCTTTTTTCCTTTTCTGTTGAATTCCCCTTGATTAATTGATCATATTTTATTACTCAATTGTCTCTTTTATTGGTTTATTAGTTATAACTTATTTATTTTAGCACTTGTTTTACAGATGATAGTATAGATTTCTAACTTATCACAGTCTATCTTTGAGTGATACTGTATTTCTTTACATGTAGAATAAAATCTTACAGTAGTATATGAGTAAATGCATTTTGGCCCTCCCAGACTATGTTACTGTTGTCATAGGTACTACTTATTTACATGTTGTAAACTTCAGAACTCATTGTGATTTTTTTGTTTATTTGTTTAAATGGTCAAATATCTTTCTAAAGAGTTAAACAATATACAAATATGTCATATTTATTCTTATAGTTACCATCTCTGGTGTTCGTCATTCTGTATTTCCACTTTATTTCGCTTACCTCTCTCCAAAGGACTTTATTTATAAGGTAGGTCTCCTGATGGTGTTTTTCTACACCTTTGCATGTCTGAAAAAAGTCTTTATTTTATTTCTTTTTTGAAAAATATTTTTGCTGGATATAGAATTCTAGGCTTCACTCCTGCATTTTTTTTTTTCTTACAAGAAACTCATGTCATCCATCCTTGTATTTGTTCCACTCTATATATTGGGATGTTTTTCCTCTGGCAGCTTTTAGGATTTTCTCTTTATTGCTGGTTATGAACAATTTAATTATTATGTGCCTTAGTATAATTTTCTTCATGTTTCTTGTAACTGGGGCTTATTGAGCTTCTTGGATCTATGAGTATTTAATTTCTTTTAAGTTTAGGAACTTTTCATCCATTATTCTTATTTTTCTATTCTTCCATCCCTGCCCCACACTCACACACATTTTTCCTTTGGGGACTTCAGTTACACATACAGTAGGTTACTTTAAGTTGTCCCATAGACCACCAATGTTAATGTTATTTTTAATATTCTTTTCCTCCCTTTCATTCATTATGGATAGTTACTACTGCTATGTTTTCAAGTCCACTAATCTTTTTACCTGTAATATCTAATCTACTTTTAATTACATCCAAAGTATTCATGTCTTTTTATATATTCCATAGCTCTAATTTTTTTTAAAAAAAAAACAACTTTATTGAGAATTTCATTTATAGCCAATTTCATTGAATCTTCTAAGAACAAAATGACAATCTGATATCTATTTAATACATACTTTTTTTGTTTAACTATTACATGCTGGTTACTATGCAAGATATTTTAGTTGATAAAATAAAAAAGCAAGTGACAATACACCAGGTCTTAAATCAGTACATTTGTATATCTATATATAGTATACACTGGCACATATGTACACACAACTATATTGAAAAATATAGCTACCTAGACCATTATCACAAAAAATTACATAAAGAAGTTATAAAGATTAAATAAGATAAGAACTTTGAATCCAAAATAAGTACAGATATGAACATGTGATTCAAAGAGATAAATCAATACTAAGTACAGAACCATTCCAGCAGTCAAATGTATACATATTAAAACAATATGGTACTAATTTTTAATCTCAACAAATTTGATTAAATATACAATATCTAAATATAGCAAATCTATGCAAAAACTAGTATCCCGAAACACAACTAGAGGCATTCTAAATTGATTTAATGCTTTTGGAAAGACAAATAATAATAACCACTTTTTATTAAGTTTTAACATATTATTCCTAATCTTTATGAAAATGCTACATAGTAAGTGGTATTATCCAATTATGCAATAAGAAACTGAGTCTACAAATGATTAAATCATATTCTTAAGGCCACATAAAGAGTGAATTAAAGTTTGTATCCAAGTCTGTGGCTCAAAAGTTTATATTCTTTCAATTATGTTATTAATATTCACTTTTTGAGCCAGTAATTTCCCTTCTAAGAATTTGTCTCAAAAATAATATAAATATTTAAAAAACCATTATCATATAGATACTTGAAATGACATTGACTATAATGATATTATTTGTAAATAATTTACTGGCATCACAATAGTGTATAATTAAATAACTTTTGATTTATTTAATAGAATATTAGCCAGAAGTCCTAATAGACTGTTATGATGTAGAGATATATTTATGACTTGATATTTAATAAAACCTCTATAAACAGTACTTTTGCAAATATATAACATAGGCTAATAAAAATTAGGACCAAAAATATATGCATAATTGATTATAGTTACTGGATTAGGGTATTGAATTGCGATGATGTTTTTCTCTATAGTCCAAACACTTTAATGTCATTTTATTACTTATGTAATTAATTTCATTAAAGATAAGCATCAGTACAGAGAAATAGACCAAAAGTCCCAAAAAATATCATAAACAAACATCGTAGTCTTTGAGACAAGGCAATAAGTGATCATTGTGGTCACAGTCACAAGGGGCAGTTTCATAGAGGAGATGTCAGCATGGCCTTAAAAAGTGAACAGAATTTAGATAGATAAAATACTATTTTGCCCAAATCAGGCTTATGAAGTAATGTCAAACATCATATGCCATTTTTTTAAAAAAGAAGGAGCAGGTGTTTAAGTATCAAATAATTCACTTCGGACCTTTGCCCTCTCACTGTGATAGAATAAGGTTGGCCTGAGGGCTTTCGATGAGGCAGTGGAGGAGAAATGATGTCTCAATTCTCGTTCTGAA
Source organism: Lyroderma lyra (assembly GCA_004026885.1). Taxonomy (NCBI): domain Eukaryota; kingdom Metazoa; phylum Chordata; class Mammalia; order Chiroptera; family Megadermatidae; genus Lyroderma; species Lyroderma lyra. Next base: position 155,632 of record PVJL010003049.1, read on the forward strand.
TGATTTAAATTTTATCACATACCTCTTCTGGCTCTCTGTATAGCCTCTCCTTCTTCTCTCCTCTCCTCTAGGAGGTAAGAGCATGTAGCATTAAGTGTTCCTAAGATGGTACAGAAAGGGGGAAAATACTATTAGAACCTGCTTCTTTCTGGTGCTAGACTTCAAGTGATACTTTGGTTCTGTTCATCTCTACCAGACATTCTTAGAGGCAGAATTTCAAAGTCTGTTTAGTATCTTTGAGTTGAGCACAAGTTGGGAATGAATTTATTGGGAAGCTACATTTACTATATACTGTTCCATTTCCCAGGGTAGCTGACCTTGCCCATTAGGAAATCTTGAGATCAAAGCCAAGCATTAGATGGCATCTATTGATAGTTTCACTTAAATATATCTTCACAAAGTTGTTTGACTACAACAATTTATTTTTGCTAAAACCTAACAAGATATGAAAACATTATGCCTGTGTTTATGGGTGGAAGAAAGCAATTTAAAAAAGGTGAGATCTGCTCGGGCATGGAATTGTCTTGGGTGTTCCAACTCAAGTGTTGATAAAAATGTGTAAATAACTTAATTATTTATCCCAAATCCTCACTTTCATTGAAGAGTAATAGAGCAGTATACCAGGTAGGGATGTTTGTTTTCAAAGCAATAACCTGACAACATCTCTGTTCATTCCCAAACACAATAAGAATTGGAAAGACACAAGAGCCATTCTAACCACTGGCCTAAAAGGTCCATGCAGCATTTCCTACTTGCACCCCGCCTCCCCACCCACTGAATAAAATAACCATCCCAGAATGGCACGTTTCTCTTGCTCAAACCTGGTTTTAAAGTGAAGCATAACTTTCTGAATAATTATTTTGAGCTTGTAAATGGTGTCTCTCTCTAACCAACCAAGCATGTAACAAGAAGATGGAGACGAGACTTATTTTCACTTCATTTCACTTCTTTGTAATTGACAAGCTCTTGCTGGGTGTCAACTTTAAAAGATGACAAATCCTAAATCTTAGAAGACCCAATTCAATAGTTCAGCTTTCTAAATTGTTTGCAAATTAATCTACATTTTCAAATGAGTCAGGCATGAAATATAAGATGACATCTATATTACAAAAATATTAATTTCCTTGTCTTTCTCTTTTTCCCCAGTCAAAGACAAAAGGTACATTTAAAATGTTCATTTTGTTAAGAGATTGTGAAAATGAGCATATAGTGTTCATTTTAGTAGCTTGGCTTTCTCTATTTTTTTACACTAATTTATTTCCATCGATTTAAGAATGCAGGTTATTCAGTTTGTAAATGCTGTGTGTCAGTGATGGAAAAATTAAATTTGTGAGGTATTTTCAATACATTTTTAATGAAGGTTCATTTGGGTTCAACAAATAATATAATAATTTGAGCCTTATTGATTTAAAGGGTAGCCTGGCCCCTCTTCTCAAATAGACCTTGCCTCAGTTTACCTATGTGTAAATAAGCACTGCTACCTTGTTTTCATGCAAGCTAATTGAAATGGTATAGCGCTCTGCACATTTTTAGTTCCTAGCTGAAGTCGCCGTAACACTATATCAATGACCTGATTTACTGAATGGGGCAAAATATAAAATAGACATTGTGGAGCTTTCTGTTCCTCTAAAATGAAACTTCAGGTAATTTTTTAACTGCATTGATTAAACAGATTTTGTGCCTAACAGTTAATTCCAATATCACTATCAAAAGAAATTGATCTAAATTAATTAATGATCTCTAGGGGACAGTCAAATCATATTTCTCTTTAAGATATCACATTTCAGATAACCTATTTCCTTAGTATGTTAACTTACTCCATTAAGGAGGCTAGGAAAATATCATCATTTCAGGAAATAGTGAGTAGAAGAATTTCCACGTTGTTTTAGATATTAGATTCTCCTTGACCAACTGTGACAATTATCACCATCAAATATAACTGGACATAAAATTAATATAAATGAAATGAATTAATGGAAGCCACCTACCCATTTATATGAGCAGGGTCACTAGTCTTCTGGAATAGGAAACTGTGACTGGTGAAGCAGTCAATCAGGTCACACTTAAATTCAGTCGGGATTTGTTTGTTTAAGAACACTATATAAAATCATGCATTTGTAGAGCTAATGAGGCTCTACATCCAATGTAGAGGCTACCTCATCCAATGTAATTATTTTACAGGAAAATTGGGGCAAGATAATCAATATAAATCTAAAAGGGAAAAATGTTATGAAAATAGGTACTTCAAAAAATGTCTTTTATGGATGCACATTTCATATGTGTATTAGTAAAGAACATAAAGGTAACTTTTTGCACATGAATAGATTCACGTCTGAGAGCAAGACAATAGCCCTACCCCTGTGCCCCAACAGTTAAACCTGGTAGAGAGATGGCACACAAGCTTGGCTCCTTGAGTTGTGGATTTGACTGCTGCCATCAAAAGGGGAACAGAATTTTTACCTGTTGTAAATCAATGAAGGGAATATAATTTAATGCAAAACTATGGGATTGAAGAACAGAGAAAGAAACAGGAGACTCTAATTTTGGGTTCCAAAACAATTATGCATGAGTCCTTTGATTTCAATGGTTCTAATATTACTGTTTCACTAATTAAAGTTGAATCTCCTGACTGAATATTTTTCATTGAACTATGTTGAATGTATTTCTAAAATGCTCTGTCTCACACTGGCTACACTACACCAATAATTTCTATATCCTGCCTCTTGGACATGGTGTCTTGAATGCAGATGGTGTTAGTTACACATATAGGTTATGATAATTGGTTTCTTCTGCCTTTGTGCTCAGTCCATTCATAAATTCCAGCGGTAATAGAGATTATTGTATTAAAACACAGTTATTCACATAGGTGTCTGTCTTCTCCCTTAGATTGTATAATTCTTAAGGACATGAATTTCTCTTTCTCCACAGGGTAGTTGTCAGAAACATTTTTTAAATGAAGAATGAATGAAGGAAAATGCATTTCGAGGATTATCAGTTATTCTTCCAATATGCCAGCTCTTTCTCTTTCTTTCAGTTCTGTCACAGAGTTAAGATTTGGTTAAGAAAATATATAAATATATCTAAGATGTTAAGTCACTTTTTCTTAGTTTCCCCTAAGACTGTTAGTGTTGGGCAAAATCTTCCTCTTTGTGATACCGGTATGCAGACTCAGCAATCGTTTTGCAAAGTAGCTGGGCCTGATTCTTTCTTTGGCCTAAAAGAATTTCTTGACTAAAAGAATACCTGATAAGAAAGAAAAATAAATGAGATTGTCTAAGGAGGCAAAGACATTTATGTCAATTGGCAAGGGTTTTTATCCATTATTGCTCTGATAAATACTTGGTTGTTCACATTATCACCCTCAAAATAGCTGTATTTGCAATATTATTAAAATACCTCATTAAGTGAATCATTCATATATTAATGCCTAGTGTAATGTGCTACACTTATGAGAAACTCCAAAGGATTTATTAAATATCTGATAGAGATAAAATGATTACAGATTTGGTTTTTCTTCCCCAGTTCTATTAATACATTCTCTCTGTAGCCCTGATAGATGGTAATGACAAATTACAGTTCATTGAAAGATGTTATAGACAATCATGCATCCTCTTCAACATGTTCAGAGGCTTCTCATGATGTCTAGCTTGTTTCCCCAGTACCTTCCATGGTATATACAATGTCTTTGGTTAGAACATAGATTGGCAAGCTCTTTCTGCAAAGAGATAAACAGCAAATATTCTCAGCTGTATGAGCCATGGGGTCTCTGTTGCAGTTACCCAACTCTGCCATTGCAGCATGAAATGCTCACAGAAAATACAGTGAAGAAATATATATGGCTGTGTTCCAATAAAACTTTATTTACGCAATAGGAAGGTTAACGTTTGGGTCCTAAGTTGCCAATCTTTGGTTCCTCTTTTCCAATGTTGTTTCCATCTACATTGTACTACAATTTCTGGTCTGGGACAAATACCCAGTTAAGATTCTGCTTTCATGTACTTGCAGTATTTTAATATTCTATTATAATTCACATGAGTCCTTAGCTTTAGTTTTTTTATTTGTTGTGTTATAGTCACAAGCCATTTCTACCTCTGTGGGAACCTAAAATTCCTATATGAGAAAACTTTTATTAATTGTGAAGTGCCTTATAAAGCTAGTGTAGGATTATTTTGGTGGTCATTAAATCTGTGAGATTATTCAAAGTTTTTAAACTATTGATGTTATAAATGGGAAGTTTAAATATAAGGAAGAAATCATGTCATTTTTGACAAGATTTTTCAAATGTGATATCAAGGTGGACAAAACACATGCTCTGCTTATGTTAAATGTCTACTGAAGGTATCTTTGACTTGTTAGTGTACTAGTGTTATATCCATTTATCCTTAATTGATGACTCAATCCTTACAGTAAGAACAATTGCAAACAGTGGGTTCTCACTTCTCACACCATTTCTAATTAAGAAATAATTAAATGATTCAAAAATGTCAAGGAATTTGATCAAATTGTTATGTTAGCATAAATAATTATATGATTCTAATTGTACCTTTCCAGTCTACTCTAGTTTCTCAAAGTCATGAATTTATCTTTAATGTATAAAACTGCTTTCTTAAAAAAAAAAATCTAACAGCAGAAGCCAGGAAGAAAATGGAGTACACATTCACTGAGCTGTGAAATGTGAAGATCTATTCAACTCCATTAACTGCAAAATATACATCATCCACTAACATACTGGACAATGAATGGCTCTATATGGAGTGCTACGTGTCCAAATTACTGCAAGATGAACACTTTGGTAAAGGTTAGATGCTACAGATACTGTTTACATATTTTACCAGAAAGGTAAGCAGGGATGAGCTTTCAGTATTTCATGGGCTTAATTCCCTCAATTCCAATGAGCACTATAAGAATTTTTGAAAATTCTCTGAGAGAATCATTCATAACTTTTATTTTCAGGGTAAAAGAAGATTAAATTATTTGCAACACTTTTCATTTTAGAAAAGGTATAACTCATGTGGGCTTTAGACAGATTTTTATTTATTAAGCACCTATTCAATGCCCCTTATGTAAATTTTATGTGAATAAAATGAGTGAACAGGAAAATAAATAAGCAGACCTCCCTGCGTAGCAAGAAGCTTAAGATGACATTCTGTCAACATGAATTTTAGTAATATTAAAAAGAAATAATCCATATTTATTTTCATTTTAAAAATACTTTCCTAATTATTGTTATGACATCTCTATATTTAGGAAGTTCTTGTAAATATTAAAAATAACTCATTTTTTAAAGTTTTCTGGAAATGGAATTTATTTTGGATTTTCTATTTCATGATGAATATTTTCTGAATTTCCAAAGGGGAAAAATAGTAGACTTGAATATGTCACCATAATAATCAGCAAAAATGCTGGACATAATAAGTGACAGTATTAAGGACACAAATAGGTAAAAGGAGTAAATGTTATATGTGTCTTCTCATAAAATTTATTTTATACACACACACACACACACACACACACACACACATACACACAGATTTCTCTGAGTATATGTATGAAACCAGGTATGTATGCATAGAACAGTAAATAATTCAAAGCAACACAGGTAAAATGACAAATAAGTAGTAGTTGAAATAAGTGTCAGAAATTCAGAAAGACTAATGATACTTTCATCACTTACAATAACAAGCTAGCACTTCCTTTGAGTTTATCGTGTGCTCAGCACTGCTCTGAGTACCTTCCATGTATGTATCATGTATTCCTCATAACCTCCTTATGAAGTCATTTCTGCTCTTACTTCCATTTTACAGGTGAGGAAACTGATAAAAGAATTAAGCAAATTGCCCCAATTTACATAGCCATAAAGAGGAATAGTTAGTATCTAATCCAAAACAGTCAACCTGTGAATTATCAAACTATACCTTTTTTCCTCCCATTAGCATAGTTACCTTCATATAAATGGTTTTAAAATTCCTATATCATACTTTTCCAAGCTCTTTGATTCATATGATCAGTTTGAAGAACTCAGAATTTCATACATTTCACTGGCATCTCTAAAGCACACAACACAATTTATATTTTTCAAAATTCAGTTAATAAGTGGATATTTTTATTTATCATAGGGTGATGCCCTTGCCATCACTTTTGAGCAGCACGATTTATACAGTTATTTGAATATTTTAGTGCATTTTTCATCCTTAATTGATACTTAATCATGAAAAAGCTAATACTACCTTCTAGTTATGAGAAAGACCTCATAAAATTAAAATTTAGCAGCCAAAGTTTGAAACCACTAGTAAGCTAAGAGTTATGAGTCTTTAGTCTCATTTATATTTTCAATGAACTTGAGCCAATTAATTTCCACTGTAAAAGATTGATATTTATGATCATGTGTGAGATTCTGGAGATGTATCATCAAAGACTGTGCCTAGAAGGTAGGCATAATTTAGGGTTCTGTAATGTAGCTCTCTTGAAAACTTCCTCACCCCTGTCAGTAAATAATACATAAGTTTATTGTTTACCTCATGTTTCATCTTCTTCTGTTGGTTTTCAGAATCTATTATTATGTATTAAATTCATGAACTTCTTGTATAATACTACAATATTTAATTTTATATGTTCAAAGTCTGTTTAGACTCAAGTATTTTCCTTGTTTATCCCAGATGAAAAACAAAGTATTTCATTGCACTTTTTGACCTTCTGTGAATTGTCTGGCATAGGCGGAGGATCTATGATATAAGCTACGGCCACATAGTCATGAGTATTTATTTGTAAAGCTATCAACAACTTTAAATTTAGGGGGAAGTAAAGAATGATCAGTCAGAAAAGACACATGGCATGTACAGTACTTGTTTTGAAGGAAATTTTCAATTTCCATAATTATGATCTAATATTCAAATACTAGGAACTCAAAGGTGTTTTTATGTAACAAAGACAAGGTCATTTTTAAATGTTTTAGACAAAGCCTAATAAAAATACCTTTTAGAGAGCAATAACAAAAGTCATTTTCATATAAAATGATAGGAAGGAAATATATAAATATGAATAATAGTTATTTGTAGGTGTTTTTTTTCTTCTTTCCCACTTTTTCTGATTTTCAAATTTTCCTATGATAATCTGAGAGTAATTATGCTAAAATTTGAATTTGCACATTTGGTGGAAAAAAATGGGTAGAATCTCCTCCTGTTTATCCCACAAATAGTGCTATGTTTTAGAAATCTTTAAGTCTATCAGATGGTAAAAATTTCATATTTGTCATGTTCTGAATTTGAAACTACTAAACTAGCTACAATTTATTTGAAATAAATTTATCTAAATGGAAGTGGAAATCACACATTTATTCCATATTCATTTTATTAAAACTTTCCACAATGGAATTCAAGTTTAGAAACAAGTTTTAAATGGACCTTTAGTGTAGAATCTGAATAGAAAATAATGCATGTAGAATTGGACGTCTTTCTCTTTACCAGTTCTTTGAATTACAATTCCTATGTATTTCAATCAATCTTAATGACACCAATCATTTTTGTGGGGTCAGGGTTTTGCTATACCATTGATTAGTAAGGTGTAATAATTTTTCTTTGTTAGTGCAACATAACTAATTAAGTGCTTCCTTTTAATGTTTGATTGAATTTGGTAAAAATCATAGTTTGAACAAATGAAGGTGTGTCACTGACCTAAAAGGAGAACTGGGTTAAAACAAAATCATTTGATGGAGCAATTGAATTAGTTCTTTTCTTCACTCTATTTTTATCAAGATATGAAATATCTCAAGCTGCTTTTAAGCAACGAAAGTGCATTTGTAAGATGGTTATCAAATTGTGAACTTTCTAGCTCTGATGCAAAATTTGAAGGCAAAACAGAAAGTTTCTTTGTATCCATTATCCATATATGATTTATATAGAAATTTTACAGATTTTTCTTTCATAATGTTATTAAATTAGGACAACTGCTAGTTATGTTTTCATTTATCATAGTGTCACTTTATTTCAGTGTTATCCTGTGAATCATAGGCAATCAGGATTGCGAGTTTTTCAAAATTGCAGTCCTCTAGATGTTATAATTAAATTAATTACAAATCTAGAACAAACACTTCTTAATCACATAAAACATTCCTGCCACATTATACACACGTTTCTTATGATGTAAACTGAAAGCCAACAAAATATTTTTTAAATAAATAAAGCTTCAGTTTGCAAAGCTCCAGCTAACCCCTCATTAATAAACAAATGCACTGAAAATAATGTGCCATGAACATCTGCTCTTGCTAAAAATGACATCTTATTTTTCAATTTTAATTTTAGCAATTTGACAATCTAGACAGTACTTATTTCCCATTTTTAAATGAATAATCAACAGATAAAGAATTGTGATGCACTTCATTCATTGGCAAACCAGCTTGACAAAATAAGCTGTTTTCATGAGAAGTTCGAAGAGATAAAGGCAGTCAGGGTGTCTCAGTCTGTTAGTGCTGCTGTAACAGAATGCCACAGACTGAGTGGTTTATAAATGACAGGATTCTGTTTGTCACAGTTCTGGAAGCTGGAAAATTCAAGATGATGGGACTGGCACTTCAATACCTGCTAAGGACCCACCTCCTGGTTTATAGACAGCTGTTTTTTGGTTGTGTCCTCACATAGCAGAAGGGGTGAGGGCACTCTCCAGGGCTACTTTTATAAGGACATTATTCCCATTATGAGGATTTCATCCTCATGACCTCATCACTTCTCAAAGGGCCCATCTCCAAATACCATCACATTGGAGATTGGGTATCTCTGTAAAAATGAAGAGTGAATGAGAAAATAATAGCCACACTCTTTCTCTAGATCTTTTTTTGGGGTGAGAGGGGTGAGGGGGGTAGTTCCTTGGCTAGGAATCAAACCCAGGCTGCGGCACTGAGAGTGCCAAAGCCTAGCCACTACCACCAGGGAACCCAGGAGCCCCCTCTTTCTCTAGATCTTGATGAAGGCAACCAGTGTTTCAGATCTTGAGATAAAAAATATTTTGACATCTATATCTCAGTAGCAATGAAAGTATTTTTAGGGACCAATGAATGGAAAACAAGATGAAATTGACATTAGCCTGCTAATAGCTTTTGACTAAAAAAGAATTTGTTCAAAAATTTAAATAATAAACTTTCAAACCATTTTTCTTAATTAAGAATACATAAGAATCTTGCAGAAAACTTAATGATATTACACGTACCCCAGGGGCCACCCTATACCAACCTTGGAACATTAAAGGTGATATGCAGTGTTAGTTAAGAGTCATTGGCTTAAAAGAGATGATTGACACTGGCAGGTTTCAGTACCACCATTCAAACTAAGTTAAAAACAATAGCATTTCTTTTTCAAAGCCCATATGTTACACTAAAAACAATTAGATTGATTATCATAATTATCTGTTTATAGCCATTTCACATACCTTTATTTGTGTTTTGTCTATTCTTGCCTGGGAGTTGGTTATTGATTCTATTTTAGAATAGCTGCTTTGCTTTATTTAAAAGGTACCATTCATTCATTCATTCATTCATTCAACATTATTTATCAAAAATCAATTATGTGACTATACTCTGCTAAGCACCAGCCTACATACAATCTTTAAGAATTCTATATTCCAGTAGGAGAAATACTCAAGAGAGCCCATGGTTATAATCGTATATAAAATATTGACAAAAGATACATACAAAGTTATTCTAGGGGAATGCTATACCTGGGAATTAAATTCAGTAGACGAGGTGGGGCATCCTGAAAAAACTTCAAAAGAGAGTTTCAAAGGACACAAAAGAGTTGGAAAGAGAAAGTTACTCCATGCTAAGGGAACGGTATTCAGGATGGTTCAGAGTAGTGAAAGAGCCTAAGGAATGCATGTGAGAAATTCAGAATAAGTTTTATATATCTGGGGTGAAGGGCATGCACTGGAATAATAGCTGGGATTAAGGCAGAGGCCTATGTAGTCCATGTGAAGAAAAACTTTATTCCTTGATATGAGGTAGAACTGTATCCATAAAGATATGAATAGCTGTTGAAGAATTTTACGAGGGTGGCAGGGATAATATCAAAGGACTTGTGTATCAGAACAGTAACTCAGGCTTTGAACAATGTGGAGGTTAGATTGGGAGGGGGTTAGAGCACAGTAGAAGTATCTCTGTTGAGCTTTGTTCCTGTCCTAGGTACCACAAGTTATACAAATTTGAACAACATCTAGCTATATTAATCTATTTACTAATTTTCTTATTTGTTCCTCCTTTTTTATCCAAAATGGATTTGAAACAAGACTGTTCCCAAGTTGTTTGGTACCTCATCAGGTTCAGAGAGGGACAATAGGTAACATATGCAATAAGTACCTAAATAATATAGAAACACAAACTATATAGAGAGAATTTATACTCTGGGGCTCTCCAAATATCCTAAATTCTTTCTAAATTAAAATTATCCAGGAACTGGAAAAAATAATTTAAAATGAAATTGTTATCAATCAGGAAAAAAATCATTTTGAAGTTTATTAAGGGAATTATTTCATAATGAAATATAAAATTTATAGATTTTTCCAAAAACACAGTTTTGTTTTTTATATTACAAACATTCTCTGTTTTCCCCCAAATCATTTCTTCCAGTGCCTTTTCATTCTCGATTATATTCCCTGCCTCTTTGTGAAGAATTTTTATCTCAAGTGTTATGTCCATAATCTACAGCCAAGGACCAGTAATTTTGCCATGAAATTCAAAGTGTATTCATGTTTTATGAAGTCAGAAATCTCACTCGGCCACTACATTCGAAGAGACCAGTGATACAGAGAAGAGTAACTGAAATAGACTGAAAACAGGAAATATAGGCAGGTTATTCAACCTCATCATATGTTCTTCTGATGGCATTGGATTTTGACTACTTCAGGCTTCTTTTAAAAGGACATAATTGATTACAAATTAAAGATTACTGTGTGATCTTTTAACATAGTCTTTAAACTTTGGTTAGATGTGATTACCAAGAAAAAGAGCAATCTTTGACTGAAAAATTCTCCTTTTGTGAAGACTTTAAATAAAGTGGTAAATACCACTAACTGATGGATTTTACCTAGAAACACCTGTATGGTGAAAGTGTTGTGATAGGCAGATTAACAGAAGGAAACATAAACACCTTTATTTCAACTACAAAGACCCTTTTGTTTTTCTAGAATCAGAAGTTTAAGTAAACTTTTTAAAGTCAATGTTGTTTGTCTAGTCCATGGTCGGCAAGAAAAAAATTTACCAGTTAAAAACAATTTAAATTCTACAATAAGAGTTGGAAGGAGAGTTATCCAAATGAAAAGTAAATCCAAATAAATTAGAGTTTGAAATGACTATAGGAACATCATACAAAGACCATCAATGGAGGCATCAAGGAAACCAAAGTAAAAGAAGCACTGTAGGATTTGCTTGATCCCTTCTAAATCAGAGGTTATTCCCAATCACTCCTGAACAATCCATAGGTCTCTCTTCTTCTTAGTATCTCTTCAGGAGTACACACTGAATTCAAGTGACTGCACTCAAGAATACCGTTAAAATTAATTTGGTATTCCTAGCTTCTCTTTGTATCTGAGACACTGTGTACAAGGCATCAGAAGTCGCCACAGCCCAATTAGAACTTAAACCCTAGATAAAATGGATACAAATCTTTCTCTAAAGTAGTACCTAGAACTACATGAATACATTCAGAAATTTTCTTCCCTTTATCTCACATGATTCTACACTCACAAAACTTTTCTTGCAGCTTTCAGTTCCTTTTCTGATCCCTATATTGATGTTCTTTCTCATCCTGGATGCCAAATACCTTCCAAACTCTAGTGCATGACGAATTTCTCATCTCTACAATCTTTTTAAGCAATAAATTTGAAAATAGCAATATATATATATTTCCAATAAAATATGAAGGTTAAATGTTTACACAAGAATAGAAATTCTTGTGTAATTATGGGGGATGCTAACATCTTATCATTTATAAAGGTGGACAATCAGATGCAGAGGTGACCTTAAAGGAGTCTGTAGTTCTTATATAGGCACATTATCTCATATGCACAGTTCTTTATCCAAAATCAAAAGTGTTTAAAAATTCATTTGGTAGAAAATAACCTGACCTCTTAAGTCTTGTCCCACTTAGTCTAAATATTCATACATGTTTCTGCAAATATTTATAGAATTACAAAGAACTATGACAGATTCAGTATCTAAAGCAGAAAGTATTAGCAAAACAAATCCAAAGTTGACAACGCACTGTGGAACTGTATGCATGAAACCTATGTAATCCTTGCTAACAGATGTCACCCCAATAAGTCCAACAATAAAAATGAATTAAAAAATAAACAAAACTTCTCTCATTAAAAAGAGTACATACTGGTAAAACAAACAAACAAACAAACAAACAAACTAAAACGAATCCAGGAATATCATTTTATTTTATTTTTTTTAATTCATTTTTATTGTTAGACTTATTGGGGTGACATCTGTTAGCAAGGATTACATAGGTTTCAGGCATACAATTCTACAGTGCATTGTCAACTTGATGTATAATAAGTTCACCTCCTAATGTGACTTCTCTTTCCATCACCTTATATCCAGCTTCCCCCCGTCCTCTCCCACCCCCTCCCCTTTCTCCCTTCCCTAACCCACTCGTCCCCAAATAAACATTGAACTATTTATTGTGTCCATGGGTTGTTTGTTTGTTTGTTTGTTCTTTTCTCTTTGTTGCTTTCAGTTTTATATTCTGCATATGAGTGAAGTCATACAGTTCTTTGTTGTTTCTGTCTGGCTTATTTCATAAGCATGATGATCTCCAGGTCCATCCATCTTGTTACAAATGGCAGTATTTCATATTTTCTTATAGCTGAGTAATATTCCATTGTGTGTATGCACCACAGCTTCTTTATCCAGTCATCTGTCGCAGGGCACTTTGGTTGTTTCCATGTTTTGGCCACTGTGAACAGCGCTGCCATGAACATTGGGGTACATAAGTCTTTGCGGACAAAGGTTTTCAAGTTCTTTGGGTAGATCCCCAGAAGGGGGATTGCTGGGTCAAATGGTAGCTCCACTCCCAATTTTCTGAGGAACCTCCACGCTGCCTTCCACAGTGGTTGTACCAGTTTGCACTCCCACCAGCAGTGTACCAGAGTTCCTTTTTCTCCACACCCTCTCCAGCATTTGTTATTCCTTGTCTTGTTGATAACAGCCATTCTCACAGGTGTGAGGTGGTATCTCACTGTGGTTTTGATTTGTATTTCCCTGATAGCTAATGAGGACGAGCATTTTTTCATATGTCTGTTGGCCATTTGTATTTCTTCATGGGAGAAGTGTCTGTTTAGTTCTTCTGCCCACTTTTTAATTGGGTTGTTTGTTTTTTTGTTGTTAAGTCTTATTAGTTCTTTATATATTTTAGATATTAGACCTTTATCCGATGCGTTATTTGCAAATATTTTCTCCCATTCAGTTGGCTGTCTCTTTGCCTTGTTGATGGTTTCTTTTGCTGTGCAAAGCTTTTTAGTTTGATATAATCCCATTTATTTATTTTTGCTTTTACTTCCCTTTGAGGACAGGTTCATGAAGTCTTCCATGAGTCCTAGGTCTATAAGTTTAGTACCAATGTTTTCTTCTATACAGTTTATTGTTGCAGGTCTGATATGAAGGTCTTTAATCCATTTCAAGTTAATTTTTGTATATGGAGAGAGGTCACAGCTCAAGTTCATTCATTTGCATAGGTTTTTCCAGTTTTCCCAGCACCACCTACCAAAGAGGCTGTCTTTTCCCCATTGTATGTTTTTTGCTCCTTTATCGAAAATTATTTGTCCATAAATTTGTGGGTTTATTTCTGGGTTTTCAGTTCTATTCCATTGGTCTATATTTCTGTTCTTATGCCAGTACCAAGCTGTTTTGACTATTGATGCTTTGTAATATAAATTAAAGACAGGGAATGTAATGCCACCACAGCAGCCTTATTCTTTTCATGTAGTATTGCTTTGGCAATTTGAAGTCTTTTATGGTTCCATATAAATTTACTAATTCTTTTATCTATTTCATGAAAGTATGATTGTGGGATTTTGATGGGTATTGCATTAAATCTGTAGATTGCTTTGGGCAGAATGGCCATTTTTAACAATGTTAAGTCTTCCTATCCATGAACAGGGGATATTTTTCCACCTCTTAAAGTCTGTTCAATTTCTTTCAAAAGCGTCTTATAGTTTTTCATGTATAGGTCTGTCACGTTCTTTGTTAGGTTAATTCCCAGGTACTTCATTCTTTTTGTTGTGATAGCAAAGGGAATTGACTCCCTCATGTCTTTTTCTGAGGATTCATTGTTTGTATATAGGAATGCTGTTGATTTTTGTACATTGATTTTGTATCCTGAGATTTTACTATATTTGTTTATTGTTTCTAATAGTTTCCTGGTGGAATCTTTGGAATTTTTTTATATAAAGGATCATGTCATCTGCAAATAGTGACAATTGACCTCTTCCTTCCCAATTTGGATACCTTTGATTACTTTCTCTTGCCTGATTGCTGTGGCTAGAACTTCCAGTACTATATTAAATAGCAGTGGTGACAGGGGGCATCCCTGTCTTGTTACTGATTTTAGGGGAATAGGCTTCAGTTTTTCCCCATTCAGTATGATGTTAGCTGAGGGTCTCTCATTTATTATGTTGAGATACTTTACTTCTATACGTATTTTATTTAGTGTTTTGATCATAAATGGATGCTGTATCTTATTGAAAGCTTTTTCTGCATCAATTGAAATGACCATATGGTCTTTATCTTTGTTTATGTGCTGTATCACATTGATTGATTTTCATATGTTGAACCATCCTTGTGCTCCTGGGATGAATCCCACTTGATCTTGATGTATGATCTTTTTGATGCATTGTTGTTTTCTATTTGCTAATATTTTGTTCAGGATTTTTGCATCTGTGTTCATCAGAGATATTAGTCTATAGTTTTCTTTTTTGTGTGTTGTC